>JAMKCH010024503.1:0-35566 GCA_023653785.1 Ophioderma brevispina
AAGTAGTCAATCAGTTAAAGCGTGTTATCAATAGGAAATATAGGGTGTTTATAAAATGCAAATGTCTCATGTACTGGAGTCCAGTAATTACCTACCTGGAACCAATTTGGTCCCTGTGATTATATTCAATTTCGTCCCAATTGTAATAAGAAAAGTCACCTTTTGTCTCTTAAAAGAGTGAGATGTATAAATGTGTTAATAAGGCAGGGAATCTTCTCCTACTGATTTGTCAACAAACCATTTTGCATTACTCATGTTAATATTGGACTTATCACCGTTATGTGCGGCTTACACAACGCAAGACTAAGGTATTTTGTATAGTGAACATAAAAGAACTTTTCCTCAGGCTTCCAATACAAATTTTAGAATTACATCTCCATTGCATGTAACTTTGAAAATTTACTTGCACAGTGTGACACGTTACATGCCACGGCTTATGTAAACATGTGATAACGTATGCTACTATCAGTCGATTCGCATTGATACGTTTCGTCCCCGGCGTTGTTGGACTATTCACTTAAGAAGTCGGAAGAGGGAAAATGAAAGAATTCAAATGCACGTGCCAGACCGGTTTATCTTGGAGGACACTCCTTTCATATAACTCACTCCCCTGCCCTAAATCAATTTCATTCATGTATGGAAATTCACAATAGTGTAATTTCAGGCTTAACATTCCTCCACTACATGATTAACAGAAGTCCCTGCACCTCATTGTAATTGTCACCTCCGCAAGAATGTACGGGGTCACATATCAGATGAATCGATTATAGCATTTCACATCAAGACTAGGGTACATTTAGGCTCTGGACAGTTGGCTCAAATTTTATTTCTCCAACATCCACATTGCTTTTGTGAAATAAGCTAAAATGACTGTTTTACGAATCACCAAGTTTGAATTTTCATTAACTGCGCAGGATACAAGTTACAGGCACAGGAGAAAGTTACATGCACCTGTGCATGCTTGCACCTGGGTATTCACAGCTGTTTTTTTTCCCCTTAAAGAAAACCTAGAAATTGAAAAGATTTTTAGATTTGAAATTTTAAAACGTTCTGATTCATCCAAATCAACTACAACAACAACAAGTTTAAAAGTCCCCTCTCTTTTAGTTTGACAGCACCATAAATACAATATACCAAGAACACAAATAATTGAGAACCCCTGCACTATAGAATTGTTTATATTTCCACTAGTTACCCTGTGTCTGAGCACATTTAGCATCAGTATATTTAGCTGAAAAGAATTGGGAATCCAAGGGAATATACATTTAAAATGTAAGAAATAACCAACATTTCTTTGTCTTTGGAAGTTGAGCAATAGGGGGCACTATGACTGCAAGTTCATTACTTGGTTGCATATATAAGTTAAGATTCCACAATCAATCTGTCTGATTTTTGCAAATGCATGAATTTTCACTTATAATATGGGGGCACTGACCTGAAAAGGTGTTACGGGTATGTGTGGCCCTTAGACCCCCCTTTTCAGGCATCTCCAGCAGTTCGCAAGGGTCCCATTTGAGCATGTTGTAGTTCACAAGAGGTCCCCATTTCAAGCTAAATTTTAAAACAAAGTTAAAACAATTAGTCTAACAAAGGTTATTAAAACAACTTTTGTATCCTCATTTTGAACAATATTAGTTCTCAGGGTCCAAATTTTCGCAATTTTCAGTTTTCATTTGTTCAAAGACCCTTAGCAATTTTGTTCAGGTTGGAGGCGCCACACACCCCTACCCAAATGAAAGTTTAGTGTTCCCCCCACACCCGGGCATTTCCTAACTATGATCGGAGACAAATAAAAGCAGTGTTTTGCAGCAGTTGTGCTGAATCAATGACATCAGCGTGCACTGTTATTGGTTAGCACTGCTGCGTGCCCCACCTATGAACCAGTCACATTGCATGTGTACATGTTACGTTAGGCTCCAAACACTTCTAATTCAGTCCCTGTCTAAATCATTTTTTATCTCACAACTCCGTGGTGGGATTCTTTCAAGAATATCTGAATTTCAAGAGCAATGTAATTTCACAATCTATGTCTAATTCATGAAAAAATAATTGATTCAAATATTTACAGCAATTTTTATGAGGAAGATGATTAAATTTGTGAAAAAAAAATAACAAACTGCTTGGGCTACAAAATCCAGTGGTTTCACAATGCAGGTGGATGATGTTCATCATATGTTGAAGAAATTTGGAATCGGCTATATAGTTATCCTTTAAAACTGAAATGTTTGATTTGGATTTTTCTTCAGCCTGTTATTCTGTCCTCTTTCTCTCTCCCCTTCTCTCTCATTTCACAATGATGTCAGTATTATTTCAAAGTATTTATTATTATTATTATTGTTATTAATATTATTATTATTTATCTCCAGTCGTAATTAGAATTGCTTGTATATCTGTATGTTACTATATGATGAACTTAAACAAGATTTGGTTTGAAAGGTGGTATTATTTAACACCTCTTATGTACACAAAGGCAGCATTTTATAATACCTGCCACATGTTTTGATCGAGATCTCGATCACTTGAGCACAGTAAGTGTTAAGAAGCAAAATGTATTCATGTTCACTGTCGCACAAATTAAATATGGCTGGATGTGGATCATCCAAAGTATAAATTATGACGGCCATTGTTAATTTGTTTCCTCTCTAATATGCTCACTATCAACAACAATCTGAATGAGCCTAAAAGAAAACAATTTGGTTTATGTATTTTGTATCAAATTAGATGTATTTCAGTGCGACTTAATCAAGGGAAGTGTTGAAGATGGACACTTGATATATGACAAATGAGACAGTTATAGCGCCCTGTGCCTAATATTTAGGCAATCTGTTTTTTTTTTACCAAGAGTATATTTTGTTGATGTAGTGCATGGCAAGGGTACAGAGATGCAAACATTTACGTTCGGTAACCAGGGAGGTTTCACACACAAATCGGGGAAGTTTTAAAAATTACATGCAAGCTAATGAGTACAAACCTTTTTGAATAAGGGAGGTTGTCCAATTTGTTTGTAGGAATGCAAAACAAATCATTAATTTCAGGGAATCGGGAAGGGTTGGCACCCCCAAGGATAGCTTAGAATAACATCCATTGATAGAGCTCCCAGGCCCAATAGACCTTTTCAAATGAACATCGGAAACTTTGGGAACAAAATACAATGTACGCGATTATCCTTATACGCTCGCATATATTAACTAGCGTTTGCCAGTGACACATATTACGCAAAGGAGAAATATGTGTAAGTGCTGTGCCCAACAGTTGCGTGTTTTTACCCGTTGGGACGCTTATCAGGGTCATCATTTTCGGTAAACTTTGATTTGGAAGGGTCTATTATCAACCTGCTGGATGGGCTTGTCTTTGTGCATTGGCTAACTTTTGTCAAGATGGATACAGATGATTAATGCAGGTCACTTGAAACTGGTTCATAAGATGTTAATGATGTGATGATAAAAAGAGTCATCAAAGGGAAAAAGGAGTGGAGTGGTGATTGTGTATGATGTAAATGGACCAAGCTTTTGAAATATCATGTTAATGAATTTTTTGTAGCATTGTAAGTAGTTTTGTTTATTTATTTGTTTTTTTTTTTAATTTTAATTCATGAATATGTTTGTTAACAGTACTAGCACAAATGTATTAATTTAGTTACCATGCCTTTGTAATAATATAATAAGGCATTCGTGTAGGCTTAAAATCAGTGTTTCCGTAACCTGACCAGGTTTACCTGATCACTATGAATTCAAAAATCTTAACAGCTTCATTATGTTAAGGGTGTTGAATTCATAGTGGTGAGGTTACGGAAACACCCACTTAAAATTTTGTAATGCTCTACTGCATGACATCTTACCCATGGCTCACTTTGCTTTGCATTGCTACACAGAATTTAACCTATCCCATAGATGATCACAAAGTTAACAGTGATTTGTATTGATATTATATCCTTAGTCTGGGGCGTGTGATAGATTTCAAAAGATTTTTTGAACAGAATGTAAGACTCAATCAAATTTAAAACAATCCGGGCACATGTGAGTATACATTTGGAATACCGTTCACTTCAAGACCCATTATTCAGGGTATTCCAAAATTGGGTAGACATTTCATATAGAAGTCCCATGGATGCAAATGAGGTATTACAATTGATTCCATCATGCGCTGTATGACATTGTGCAGTAGCGCTTGACGGAATGAATGGCAATACCTCATTTAATAATAATGGACATTTATAAAGCGCCAGACTCCGGCCCGAAGGTCGCTCACTGCGCTGTTGCCTAATTATTATTACGCTGCCATCAGGAAATCATCACAATCATTTTCGCGTACAGGTCGGCAGCCGGCCAAGCGCACAAACCTACCAGCACTTAGATTGTAACATTGCCCATAACAGCTCCCCATATTTTGCTTGGGTAGACGAAGCAATTGAAGCACTAGACCACGCGTCCTCTCATTTGCATCCATGGGACTTCTATATGAAACATCTACCCAAAATTGTTCCATTCCTTGTCACCACAAAAATGGAATGTTGTTTAGAAGTTAAAATCATGGATATTTGAACGGGATAAAATGTGACAAAAATAATGTGAGGAATTTAACTTTTTTGGTTCAATGTGGTAACCATGCAAATTCCTGTAAAGCTATACAAGTGCTAATATTTTTGTTTATTACATAATATATTCAGTTGGCATTATTAAAGGAGATTCAGGTTTTAATATAATTTATGAAAGAATAATTCCTGCCTGCAGTCTTCCCTCTTTTTTGGTTTTAAAACAAATTACAAAAGGAGATTCAGGTTTTAATATAATTTATGAAAGAATAATTACTGCCTGCAGTCTTCCCTCTTTTTGGGTTTTATAACAAAATTACTCAACTTTGGTTTACCTTCCAAGATGGTCACATATAGAAATTTCACAATGAGTAAAATTAATCCATTTCATCAATATAATACATTTGGCAGCTGTGACATACATCGCCTTTCATTAGCACCATCCAAAATATCTAAATTTTGCAGAATTTTACGGAAACATGGAAATCCTGTGTTTGTTGAGTTCTTATGCCTGCGGCATAATTGCATGGTGCTGCAATTACTGAGGGATATCTACAAACAATATAAATATGTTGGCAGCTGTTATTCAAAAAACTAAAATATGTCGGCACTCATAGTATACAAATATATACTGACATGAGAGTCTCTGGTTAAAACTACAGGGTGTCTCAGAAAGAACGTTACCCTCCAGAAACGGCCATTTTTGCTTACTTAATCAATTCTTATCCTGTTTTAGCTTTATATTATGAAAATATGTACTCTTTTGAACGTATGGTGAAAACAAAAAAGAAAACTGTGCCAAAATAACCAAACAATGACTATTTCCCTAAAAATGATGCAAACCTACTTTGTCCACGGCTAGCATTAGCAGAGGAAACCATGGATGCAAATATCCCCAACATAAAAATGTATGGTGCCGAGGTGACTACATTAGTGCTAAAATAGCACTAATGTAGTCACCGAGGGACCATAGTTTTTAAGCTAGAGACTCGAATAAAGTCAGTATATATTTGTTTTATATACTTCATTCATAAATTTCCAGTTAACAATGAAAAAAAAAATAATTTTTGCATTTTCATTCAATAAATTTCACGTCAAACGATGCATCTCTGTGAATGAATGTGGTAGTCCAAATGCAATCCATATACGCGCAAATGCAGACGCACTGCGCGATCGCAGTAGGTTACGCGAATTAAGCGCCGTAAATAGTACCCCTGAGCCGTAAATAGTACTTCTGAAAAATGAAATATTTACAGGTGGGCGTGGCTTAGAGATACTATTTACGGATGACGCCGATTTCTCGCTGCATAGTTGAACTATTTTTAATCACGTGATAAGAGTTTCAACCGATAAACAATCTTAAATTTATTAATGAAGTATATAATGTGCAATGTTTACCTGTGTATTTGTGATATTTAACTGCTTAATCTGGATTAAAAACATTAGGGGGTGTAATTTTAAAAACTTGTTATGTTTTCTGATGATATCATGATTGAATAGAAAGCTGGGAAATTTGATTACAAAGAATTTATTGATTTAATGTTACCAACGTGTACACAAGTGCACAAACGAAAATATTGTTTGTGTACACTGGCAGAAAATTAAACGGTAACGCTCGGTTCTAGCGTAGATGTGTATGTCACTCCTAACCACTGCATCATTTGGATCATGATGGATTACAAATATTTATTTTGCATGGAGGACCTATTTTGTGAATGTAGTTATATGCCAATAAGAAGACTGTGTTATATAGCTATATTTCTTTTGTGTGAAAGACCTATTTAGATTTATGTTGTTTACACCCAATATACACATTTATGTACAGGGATAAAGTTATTATATTGATGTACATCCTTTACAAGGCCAACTACATAATCCCCAAACAAAAATGTAAATTTGTAGTGTACCATTATAACATCATGTCAGGTGGCACAGTGTATTTTCGTTTATCCTTACATTTTACATTTTGAAGAAAACAAAGAAATTCTCATGTGGTCATCAAAACAGACCGAGAGGATCTGACTTAGTAATGCATTAAAGTAGATTACAAAAGAACTGTTAAACAGTTATCAATCTCTGTTATATTATTTTTTAAGTGTGTAGACAACTCGCGACATTCACAAGTGCTGGCCTTTGGAACGCTCATTTAGGCCAACACTTGGTGCAATGGATGACCCATTATAGAACGTGGACCCCGCTTATCGGGGTGGGGGTGCCCATGGTCATTGCAAGAGTTCTGAAATTGACCATAAAGGCTAACAATACCAATTTTCAGTGAAAATAAACCCCTAACGGTAGTCTAACGGAGCCAGTTTTTGGTGAAATTATATATTTTTCAGGTTTTTTATATAAGGGGACCAATTTGGAGTACATTATACCCCTTGCGGGACATGTTCTCAATATGTGACTAAATACCTTCAATATCCCAAAAAATTACACTCTTGCTATGATATGCAAGAAAAATTACACCATCGGGTTTTTATTTGCTGATATTTTTTGTTTACTTATCCTCTTTTTATTATCATATGAACCATGACAATCCCAACTGAATTTGATACCCACAGACTTCATTATGTTAATTTTATACCCCTAGAGGATTTCCCCAGTGCAGCTAATTTGCTTTTTTTTTGGAACGATCAATTGTCCCCACCAAAATCCAAGAAACCCCCAGGAATTTATTCCAAATATCTAAGTAAATTTTTTTTTAAATAGAACGTCCATCCCTTGCCCAAAACCAAATCTCTTAAAGCCTGTCAAAAGAGATACGAGGTCTTTCTAGAAAGAAAAGGAATTCTTAACTCTCGTCTACCTGATCCATTTTTTTGTAACACAATTTTCTCTGGGGCGGGGGGGGGGGGGTTGCAACCCCCTATTATTTTCCTTTTTACACATCCGATTCTATGAATTTTGTACACAGATAGCTTTTTGCGTTTCGCTTTCCTTGGTACTCAAAATAAGTACCACCAGTCCCATATAATGTCATAAGTTAAAGAAAGTATGAAAATACCTGATATCGGGTGGAAAATTGAATTTTTCATTTTACTCAAAAACACCACTAAACGCTTTCTGGTGTAACAATAGTTTCTCCATCACGTAAAGCCCAACTCATGGAATAAATACTCCTCACTTTTTTCATGTTTTGGGTGATATGACGTCAACTTTAAAATGCTGGTCATAGGCCTATTGGTACTCATTTTACTATCAATGAAAAGAGTAGAATGATGCTATCCATAATTTGGTATCAAAATCAAGTGTCTATGGTATTCCCGCGCCATACTAAAGGCTGTTCTCTTCTTCTCCCCCAACCCCAAAGGGTATCCCCCCCATCCATCCCATCACTTTGGGACGCACACCAAATCAAAATCAATTGTCGGGCTCCGAAGGGAGAATGGTGAAGCGAAAAATCTTGACGTAGGATTAATAGATCTAATATATCGTGAATACTAGTATTCAAACACTTACTCAGTTACCATGGTTACTGCATGAATTATATCTTGTTTGTGATCATGAAAACCCTGAAATATGGCATTTTAAAGACTTTTTAAACTTTTATCCTATTTTGTTCGAACATACCCACCCGCCCCTACTCGAAAATCAAACATAATTGACAACCCTTGACATACGCCGATTAATTCGCCTAATTCTTCCCTTTTCCGTAGTTATTTAAGAACATTGGTGTCTATGACTCGTAAGGAATGCTTGCTTACCTTCTTTTCTCTCCGATGTTGATTGTAACAAATTGCATTGTCTTTTAGTCAGAATGCCGAACCTCCCCTCACATATATTTCCACATAATATATATTCACCATCTTTCGATCACCCTGTATGACGACAACGCCCCCCAATGACGTCAACCACATTCCTCTCGCTCTTTTCGTCTTGGTTTCGACAAGTGCGGTAACTTTAAGTATGTTACTCCCGTAATCTTGTCTAATTTTTGGTCGAGATTAGCTCTATTAGTCCTGAACATGTGTAAATCTGTTACTGTTAATTTATTGACGTCCCTGGGGCTGAGTAACCGAATTTTGTCATTTGTCGTTTGCGAAGTCTGTATTTTAAGGACTTTATCCCTTGACTTTGCGTCGGGGTTGTCAACATACAAAACGCCGCAAAATTTCAACACACACCAAGACCTAGACTAGCGTAGGGCCGTGGCACTGCCGGGCCACGTTCATATCGTAGTCTATTTCCCACTACTATCTTATTGTGTTAGGTATATTTCTATATATGTTTAACGTGTATATATGTGGATTAAATGTTGTGAGAATTGGTATTTGGAAATGGACCGCCACCACGCCTTGGTTTCGATTCAATATGGCGTCCGGTTTGTTTACATTTTATAATTTATGCACGACCATTAACTTCACACCAATGAAGCGTACACTTGTGGTTGACTACCATCGTTTCCCCTTACTGCTTTTCTTGCAGCCCTTATGCAACGAGGTCTGGCCTTTGATTAAAGGAGTTTTAGGATTGTTTGGAAAATCTTTTTATATAAATTTTTATCTAAACTTAGTAAATTTGTATTCGGGTATCCCCGCCTTGGTGCGTGCTCAGCCCGGTTTGTTTCCCTTCCCTTATAGGGCCGCGGCTGTACGTGACTTGTGCGACCGAGTCGCCGTCACTGGGGACCCACACCCATGCGATGCCCGCTGGTACCTACTTCACGGGGCGAATAGGTTCGTCCGGGCGATCGGTCTCTGGTATTTGCACTGGTTCCTCCTGGAGTTGACCGGGTATATCCTGGGGTTGGGTTTTTTGGCGTTCCCTTGCGGTGTATGACTTGGGACGGAGGGATTTTGACCGTAAGAGTCGGGAGCTCCTCCGCTGATGTAAGCGAGGTTCACCCAGCCGTTACAACAGGCTTTGGGTCTGGGGTCTTTGTCAGTCGCCGGGCCGCCCCATGGGTGCGTTGCCTGATAAGATACTGGGCGCGTGGTAGGCGTCTTCGGTACCCACCGATCACAATACCGCCGTTATAGTACCCATCGCCGTTTACGGGAGTTCCTCCGCTGCTGTAAGCGGGGGTCAACCGCCGTTAGATAGGGTTCACACCCTCCCGGTGTCGTATCAGCGCACCGTTGGCCCCAGGTGTGCGTAGACTGTGGGCTGGATACTATGCGTGGTTTCCGCACCGTTGTTCGTTACCCCTACCGATCTACGGAGATCACCGCTATTGTGTCCACCGTCACCTAAGGTGGTTGTTGTCTTTCTATGGGTCCGCTAAAACGGCGACGCTCTGGCTGCCCCCGGGGCACGTCTACCGGTGTCGGTTTCCCGTGCAAGCGAACCCCGTAGCTTCATCGAAACCCACCCGGCGACCGTCGGTGGCCCCTTCTTCCTCTATATCTATGGGGCGATTTACGGGCTTTTACTGCCTTGTCTCGATGCCTTTTGCCTTCATTCTCCTCACAGGTGTTATGTCGGCTGCGTGCGCTTTGACCCGGGCGATCGCCTCGGGGCTGGTCCATGGTCTGTAAATCCCGATTGGACTCAAACAACGGACCATTCACTGCGGGATTTGCCGGTCGATTTTTCGAGACAATACCCATTCATCGGCTTTGAAGCCCCATTCATGGGAATCAATGGTCTGCTTGGACGGTGTTTTTCTGTTTTTTCTTCATCGATATTGGGCCACGCTTCGGCTGTTTGTACGGGCGATTATCCTGTCTCAATTACGCTGTCCTCGCCTCATTACGGACGCCGTCGCTGCCGACTTTGAGTTCTGTGCGGCAGGAGTGTTTGCATTTTCACGAGGGGCGGGGCTTTGCGCTATTAGTCGGCGCGCCCCTGGCTCGCTTGGTCACCCCCGGTGCCTCAATGCCCTTCGGGGATTTTAGCGGTGGAATGAGTTTTCTCGAACGAAACCCTCGTGTTGATGGGCCGTTGCTAATTTCTCATTAGAAATTAATGTTTACCTACAACTGAGCCGTTTACACGGGGGTTAAGGTTAGAGAGATTTGCGGCGTGTTTTAGCCCTACTCATTGTTCCGTTTTACGTGATTTTGTTTGGCCTTTACACTGCTCATGGGTCTCCACCCTGATGCCTCGGTCCCTGCAGCAAAGGATTTCGGCTGAGCGTATCATTTCGTTTTCCTTTTGGTGATTTCGGTCCCTTGCTAAATCCTCTCAGGGGATTTAGCGATACAATAGACCCTTCATCTCTCAGGATTAACGAATCGAACGCGAGACAATGCCTATTCACACGGAGTTGAATACCTATTCTTTAGGGATCAACGGCTCTGTGAACGGGGCACTACTCTGTAGGCTCGCCGCCTTTTGGGGATCCAGTCGCGGCATCTCTGCCGCACAGTATACCCGCCCTTGCATGCCGTGAGGCCTATCGCTTGGATTGGCTTGGCGGGGAAAGGGGGGTGCGCACGGGGGCATGCCATGCCGTTAGTAACCCGGCGTCTGGGGCGTTGGCCAACTAGGTTGTCTGCCTCCGCTCCCTCTGGGGTTGCCTAGCTTCGTATTGCTACGTGTCGGCAGGAGGGTCAACCCTGGTTTTTTCGATCAGCTTAAAACCGGGTTGATGTCGGGGTTACCTCTCTGTCAATGTCTACGGGATATGACTCCTGCTTGCCTCCAACTCCAGCTCCGTTGACAATCGGTCATCTGCGCTGGAGTATGCTGTAGGTGACAATTTGTGGAAGATTGTCCTTAGTTATTCTGCATATATACAACCTCTCGTTTGTCCCTGTTCGAGGCGCGGGTGTAGGCGGAGTTTGCGGTGTGCCTTACGTTGCGGCACACCGTGGTAAATGCTGTATTTTATTACTGTGTACGTGTCCGTTCATGTAATTCCATTTTTAATATATACGTCCGCATACATATAGGCCAGTCCATCCATGGGGCTTTTATACTACTATACCCGTATTCTGTCTTGCGGGTAGGTTGCTGAGGTCACTGTGGTTGTAGGTCTTCGCCCTTACTCGCCTCATCCCTTCCTGGAATTCGGCGATGGGAGCATCGTTTCATCTACCCGATGAATACTGCCCTGTGTTAAGCCGTGTCGCTTTGTTACACCAGGACAATCCTGTGGGTGCGATGATTCGTTGCGGGGAACGTAAACCCATTCGCCGGGACTGTGCACCCCCCTCTGGTGTCGTCCTCTGCTGCCTGGGGCGCGCTTGCTCGCCAAGCTTTTCCTCGGGACAGCAGGCGTCGGGTATTCCTACCACAACCAAAGGAACAGCCGGGACGCTCTGTCGGGCATAGCTTCCTCCGCTTCACTGGCTGGTAGCGGCTCCCTTACTTCATGGGTGCGTCAATAATCCTTTTTATGATGCCCTACCCTTTTTTTTGGATTCAACTTCCCTTTAGGTTTTGTCTCTCCGGTGTGGGACTCGTCTTCATCCATGCAAAATCCGGTTCTTTTCATTCTTCGGGGCGCCTTTAACGTCGTTATTAGCCCGTTTGCAGCCTATTAGATAGTCGCACGGTTTTGTTCTTCCGAGCTCAGACCCCTCCTTGGTCCGAGTTTGGATGCGTTGTTTTTAATAAAAACAACAACGCCAAACACGATGCTTTTGGAGCAAGCCCTAGGGGTTGTGCCACCGGTTTTGGATTGTGTCTCCTTCCCCCCCCTCCCTTTCTCTCCCGGGCGTGCGTACAGGTCTTATCCTGCTACTCTGTCTGAGCCTTCTGAATTCCTTTGGTTCTTGTCCCTTTTTTTCGTCCTCCCCCCTTGGAATCCCTATTGCTATGGTTTTGAATTCCTGTCGATTGTCTCTTTGGATTACTTTCTTTTTAGCGCATAAATCCGGTGTCCCTTTTTCGCCGGCGTTTCAACTACGATATGTATCAGTATTTTTTCCGGTACGGGAGCTGCTACTACTGCCGTTCCTTCCTTCCTTCACGTTTTTAGCGCTGTATTCATTAACTTCTGAATCGTGGTGTACTCGAAGTTCGTATATTCGTTCCGCCCCTTTTGGCGTGAATCCCGTTGATGGTTAAAAACGATGGCGATTACTTTCGTCAGTAGCCTAAAATTGTGTGTCGGATCCACCACCGTAATTTATGCCATATTCATCTCTTCTGATCGCTTATTCGATCGAGGGTTTGGGTAGCCGCAAAATCGTCAATACAAAAAAATTGGCGATGGAACCCTAGATGAAATGTTGAGACGATTAATTTCGCGTCTTTTTGGCTTAAGTTCCTGTGTCGGAAGACTCGGCCCAAGTCACCGCCCCTGCTATATTCCTATTCGGAAGTGTGTCAGTATGCGTCAGGCTTTTAATCTCTACTAGCGTGTGTGGCACGCGCCGCCGCGCCGCCGTCGGCTTTGTGCCCGATCCCCGCGGGGGGTCTTTTATTTCTCACGCTATAGCAGGGATTCTCAGCTCCAGTATAGGCACTTCACCGCCGCCCGCGGCGGGTTTTGTTGCTTTATTTGAATGGACAGGTGCAACCTCTCATCTCTCTGCATGTGGATGGATTGATTGTTTGATTATGGAGTCTTGGCATTTTCAAATGACATGGACTTTTATTTTTATCACTTGTGCTTTCAATTAATATATATTGGTGAAAGGGGGTTCACTCCTCCAATCTATCTATGTCTGTATGGTTTGTCTCTGATCATGGAGGTGTTATTATACATACGATAATATTATTTTTACCTCTAATGTTCGGATTGATAATTTGTCTTCCCGCCAGACATGCAGAGTTTTTTCTGTACATGGTGTGGATAGACCTATTATTTATTCATATACCTTTCAAATGTTAATATATAGTAATAGTTCCACTCTGGTCCTGGCATCCCGTGCTGCAGACTGGATTTCGGTTAAATCCTCTCAGGGCCTTTTTATAAGTGAGAGAATTTTTGGTGTCCCTTGGGGCTGGTTTCCGTTTCACAGTATCTTATTCTGTGGTGTTCCAGCCTGCTAGGATATTATGAGTTTGCCTACGGGCCAAACGGGAATTACTCTTTACCCTTGGAAGCAATACTATTTGCACTTAGCAGATATGTTTTGCTCTAAGGTCCAGCTGGGATCTTTTATCCCACTTAGGGTTTTCCTCTTGTTCCTCTTGTCATGCCTAATGGATTTCCCATTTCGCCAGTTGTGTCCCCCTTAGTCATTCGTATGAATAGGGGAATGCTGTTGGGGGCTAGGCATTCGGTGCCACTTTGGACCCTTTTTATACTCTCGGCGATATGTTCCTTAGACTTTAGAGTTTTTCAGAAATCTGTTGTGATTCTCTTACTCTCCTGGCTGCCTCAATCCAGTTGTTTTAGGTGGGCCTTGGAGTAAAGTTGGAGCTGGTCTCTGTTGATCGGGAGTACTCTCTCTCTCCAACATTTTTTTTCTGCTGAGAATTCTTGTTCAGCACCCCTTTTCAAACGTTTACCTGGTCAATGTCGTTTGAAGTGGTCACGTCTCAGGGCCCGACAGCGAGTAGTCCTTTCTGATGCTTTTTTTTGTCATTTCACACGATGAATGGCCTAGTATGACTATTGGATGTTCCCCCCGGAATGGGTTCAATCTTCTGGTTGGCCGTTTTCCATTCTGGTGGAGATAATTGATACACTTGGGGTTGCTGACTATACCTGAAGCTTACTCCCCCGGGGTAGGCTTCGGTCTAGAGATGTTGACTCGGAGTGGGCTTATGTCGGCGTCGCAAGATTCTCCTCTTTTTCCGCTCCTCGCACTCGCTCGCCTTGGGGCTCAAGTGAGTGGGATATGGTGTGCTGGGCTGCATGAGGTAACAGTTGATGACTCAAAGTCTTCCTGTCCTTACGCTGTGTGCGTGTTTTCTCGCAGAGTTACTGTGTCGTCGAGGGTCGGAGGATTTGGGCTCTTTCAGCCCTCCTCAGTCTCCGCTCACCGGGGATGCCCCTTCCCCTCCTCGGCCCGTCATGGGCCAGAGGGTGGCGATTGGGCCTAATGGCTTCCGAGCTGCTGCTCGGAAGCTTGTGACCCTCATACTTGGGAGTAAACCGTCTAGTTATGCGCCGTGTGTGTTGTGCCCGCGGGGGTGCTGGTTGCGTGTGACGTCTCCTCTAGGTACTTCGCTTATCTGGCGTTTTTTTTTGGCAGGAGCCACTCTTTCGGGGGCCCTCATCAAATTATTCTCTTAGTAAGTGGTGTGCTTAGGTTGCATGCTATTTGTATGGCATGTGACCTGGCGCTGCTCTTACTACTTCGTCTGAATTGCTTGCAATTCATTTCATACTCATTTCGCCTTCACGCATCCAGGTGACTTTTGCATCCTGCACGCCTCCTAGTAAACCTGGTGGCTAATTCTGGCCGATGTTATGCAAATTTGTTTACACATTACATCAACATCGGATTGAAGTTAAAGCAATTCCGTGTATGAGTCATTAAGAACAGTGGGGTTCTAATGACTCGTAAGGAGATGCTTTCGTACCTCCTCCGATGTTGATTCCCGGCCCGTCCCTCCCCCTGCAGGATGTTTATTTGTCGAGGGTACGACGAAAAGAGGAAGAGGATTGTGGGCATGGCGTCACTTGGGGGGGTGTCCTCATACAGGGTGATCGAATTGAATATAATAATTATGTTGGGATAGATATTTATGGGAGGTTCTGCATCTTGCCTAAGACAATGCAATTTGTTACATACAATCACATCGGAGAAGGTACGCAGCATTCCCTTAGCGAGTCATTAAACACCACTGTTCTTATCAGAACTACGGAAAAGGGACAGAATTAGCGATTAATCCGCGTATGTCAGGTTTGTCAATTATTGGTTTGATTTCGAGTATGGGCGGGTATGTTCGACAAAAATGATTCAAATTGTTTTAAAAAAGTCTTTAAAATGCCATATTCCAGGTTTTCCTCTGCTCACAAACAGAATAATTCAGCAGTAACCATGGTACTGAGTAGTGCTTTGACTCCTAGTATTCACAGATATATTAGTATTATTTAATATCCTTCTGTGCCTTCAAGATTTTTTTTTCTGCTTCACCATTCTCCCGTTCTGAGCCCGCAATTGATTTGGTGCGCTCCCAAAGTGATGGTGCTTGATGGGGGGATAACCCCTTCTGGTTTGGGGGAGAAGTAGCAAAATGCCTAGTATGGCACGGCATACCATAGAACACTTGTTTTTGATACTCAAATTATGGAAAGCTATCATCTACTCTTTTTCATTGATACAAAATGAGTACCAATAGGCCTATGCCCAGCTTAAAGTGACGTCATAATCACCAAAAACATGAAAAAAGTGAGGATTCTATTTCCATGCGTTTTGGGCTTTACGTGATGGGAACTATTTTTTTAAACACAAGCTTTAGTGATGTTTTTGAGTAAAATTAAATATCAATTTTCCACCCTATATATCATGTATTTTCACTCTTTCTTTAACTTATGACATTATATTGGGAATTTGGTACTTTTTTGATACCAATGAAAGAGAAAACGCAACGCTATCTTGTGGTACCATTCATAGGACTCGGATGTGTAAAAGGAAAATCATAGGGGGTGGTACCTCCCCCCCCCCCGAGTTCTCCTGTGGGTCTGACAGGGGGTGGTAAAAAATGGCTCAGGTAGACGAGAGTTTAAGCATTCCTTTTCTGTCTGGAAATGACCCTCGATCTCTTTTTACAGCTTTAAAGAGATTTGGGGGCTGCCGTTCTATTTACACAAAAATATTACTTAGATAATTTTGGAATAAAATTCCTGGGGTTCTTGGATTTTGGTGGGACATTGCTCTTCAAAAAAAAAAAAGCGACAATCGCTGCAATTGGTGCAACCTCTAGGGGTGATAAAATGTCAATAATGACGGTTCTAGGGGGTATCACATTCAGTTGTGATTGTCACTGGTTCAATATGATAAAACTAGGATACTGTAACCTAAAAATACCGCACATAAACCCCGATGTGTGTATTTTTCTTGCAATATCATAGCAAGAGTGGGTAATTTTTTTGGTATATTGAAAGGTATTTTAGTACATATTGAGAACAGGGTCCCTCAGGGGTAAATAATTTTAACTCCAAATTGTCCCCTTATATAAAAAACCTAAAAAAACTATATAATTACATTCATCATCATCAATTCCACATCATTTCACCAAAAACTGGCTCCGTTAGACCCCCGTAGGGTTTATTTTCACTGAAATTTGTGCTTGTAGCCTTATCAATGGGTCAATTTCAGAAACTCTTGTAAGATCATGGGTACCCCCCCCCCCCACTCCCGCCCTCGGATAAAATTTCGCTTTGAATAAATAATGCAAACTGCAGTCTATGGGGGTCAGTATAGTGCACAAAATAATGTGATTTTGGAATTAAAATTGGAAAACAATTTTTGGTTCTTGACCTTGGGATTTATAAGTTAGTCTAGTGACACTGTTTGGTGATAAATGTAAAAATCACAAGCTATCCCTTAGGCCTAATTGTGATCCATTTCTACATGTATCCAGCGAAAAGACTCATGAATTAAATACTAATTTATAGTGAACTACAGGTATTAGCGCTCCATACTAGTATTCCCATGGAGTCATAGCATTTTAGAGCACAGCACTATAGTCTAGTACAGTGGCAATGCAAGTGCATACAGAGTATTATGTACAGTGTATAGGCTACGACGTGTACCCACCAGTATCATCACTAATCGGTCGCAAAATTGCCTAGAATACATTTGTTTACTTCTACTCACAGTTAATTTCAGGCAAAACGGGCCACATACTCTATGCAAATTGTAAACGCTTGATATTTTTTCAGATATTGACCAGGAAAGTACTTTATAAAGGCATACGTGTATACTCATCCCATAGAAACCCGTGCAACCGAGTGAATGTTTTGGGTAGAGCAAAAGGGACGCTGTGGAACTTCCGGTTTCTTCACCGGCTCGCTATTCAATCGCGTGGAGACAGCCTATCCAGTGTGTAGAGATCAGTGTGCATGACGCAGTATAAACACACCGTTTGTGCGCGTCAAGTATTCGACTACACTGCGTAATTGCTGCACGCACTATCCATCTATTACCCAGTAATGGATGGGCAGAGTTTTTGATCTAAACCAATCAAATTTCTTGTTAACATGATAAACCACGCCCACTGAATTGACACTTTATTCTTCTACAGAAGTTTGCCTCCTATTTGTGCAAAGATGCCTTGCTTCACTTAGCACTGTCCCGGATGGTGGATAAAACTTTGAGGCATCTTTGACAAAGACTTCTTCTGCAGGAGATAGGATTTTGCATCTACCTTAGGGAGCATGCACGTTAAGTCCTCTTTAAAATTATAGTTACAAAATTTGACAGGGAGAAAAAGTGAATTAACTTAAAGGAGAACCGTACTAAGAATAACTTACACAATATACGCTATAAAAATAATTATTGAACACATATCGAGTGGTTTCTTGGAAAAACGGAATTATACTAACCATAAAAATTAATAAAAACATTTTGTCTGACCATGCGCTATTTGAATTTCGCACTAGTGTATATGGGATATGTATACGTGTTATGCAATACCGACGGCACAGTAGCGTCATACACCTTCACACATGCTTTCATAATGTGTATTTACTATGGCATGTTTGATGCAAACGTGCCGACCGTATCGCATAACACGTTATACAATAGCGCAAATTTTAAATAGCGCATGGTCTGACTAGATGGTTTTAATTCATTGTTATGGTTAATATAATTCTCTTTTTCGATGAAACCACTCGATATGTCGTCAATAATTATTTTACAGAGTATATTGTATAATATTATTCGTTGTGCGGGTTCTCCTTTAAGGAACTCGTACAAATGCTCAAATAACTGTTTGTAGAGATTGACTGAGGAATGTGTATATAGAAACTGACCAAATTGGTCAATGAATGTTTATTTATTTTGTGTAATATATATGAAGTGCAAAAGTGTCATGGTGTATATAAATATTTCAGTTCACAAGCATAGAACTTGGTGTCTGTATTTTTCTTAGATTTTTTTTTTACTTGTGTTTCACATAATCTTCAGATTAAAGGTGTGTGATCTGATTGACAATATCACCCACCACTTTAATAAATCAAAATTGAGATTTTGGTATCAGAGGAAAGCTCATACTTCTGGAAGTCTGGTTAAAGGTGCATTTTGCAATTCTACCACCTTCTGTTTTGTTTGTTTCACTAGATATCCATGAGAAAAGTTTATTCCCAAAATTTCTTGTGATTCTGATCTTGGGTTTTGGTGTTATGAACAAATGTTTGTATCACAATGTACCATAGAACACTGTACTTAAAGAAATACAAAATTGTGACTTTCTTGCAGAGACATCAAATTTGGACATCAGATTGGGCACACATACTATATTTAGCCCAACGGTTCAGATGATACCAAAATCTCAAATTTTTTAGGTAAGTCGGGGGATGAGGCTATGGATCACAAAATGCCCCTATAACCCTAACCCTGACGTCGGTTTCTAGGAGGAACTGAAGGAGTGAGGGAAGAGGGGAACAATTGTCGCAAATTCGGGTGGGATTCGAACCCAGGGCCCTTTGGGCCCCAACCCCATGACCCGGGATAGCACGCTACGGCGGTGTCGCTGGCCCAGCCAGCGATTTCGTGCCCATATGAGTCTTGGTTTGATGACGTCATCGCTACTTTCTGGACTTAGTGCATTTTTCTCAATTAACACAGGAGTTTTGGTGAGATTTTTTAGTTGTGCTAGGGTTAAGATCACTGAAAGGTCCAACAACGAGATGTCAACTCATCCATATTTTCTTTGATATGGGAGTAAAGTAATTCATATAGTTAGTTCCCTTACCTTTTATTTGGCTACAGAAATAACTTTAAACTGAAAACCAAAAGTGATTGTATGTGCTTTATTTCAATAGAAAACATGGCTGAATAACTTTGCTACTATAGGAAATGAGAAAAATTCACAATTTTGTTACCAAAGAAACAGTTCTCAACTTAATCCTTTCAGATGGGACCTTTTATGAAAGCTTGCAAACCAATGAGAATTTTCAAATTTTTAGGGACACTTGTATTGAAATCTCTTGTTGCACCTTAAGATCAAAGCCAATAGTGTAATACTAGAAGCATTTTGAAATATTGAGAGGGTCAAAGAGGACTGCCCCCAATTAACCCCAAAATGACTTGGATTCAAAATATTTGAAAGACCTCGTATGGCCCGGCACTGACAATTATTTGACCAAAAGTCATGAAAATGCATAGGAAGGTGGGAGAAACAAATAAAGGGGTTAGGTATGACATCATTGACCCTATGTGGACTCTATGTTCAAACTGAATCTGAGAAGCTGAGCCCCCCCCCCCCCCAACCACCCCCAAATGAACTGCATTTGTTACAGTTGCCTATGGAGAAGGACCCCAGACAAAATTGCCTCGGCACCCCCGTCTGCCCCCCCACCCCCCCCCCAAAAAAAATAAAAAAATTCTGGTTACGCCACTGGCAAGGATTATTAACCCTCTGAAGACATGAAAAGACATAAACAATAGCATATAAATCCCAAAGTTTTTGGGGGCCTTCGCACCATGGGACCCCACTGTTTTATGGTGGTTCAGATGTGCAACACTGGCCCACCCAATATCAAAATCCTGCTACACCACTGACCCTAGATGACCTTGAAAATTTTTGGGTTTATCGCCAAGTTTCATAAACATATAACTCGGATGACCCAAGATTGAAAACACTGGGAAGATTACTTGTAAAAAAAATTGGCATTCAATGCTGACTACACGCACCAGGTTTCTTGACCTTAGTGATTTGAACTCAGATGACCCACATGGACCTCTTGACATGACCTTAATAATTTTGGTGCTCAATCACTGACCTCTACACCTGGATAGCGGGTCCGAGTTGCCGATTGAAAAAGGAAGTTGCTTTTTGCCCTTCTCAATATGGCAGGAAATAATGCATACACCTGCTGGTGCACATATTCCCCACAAAATTCCTTTAACTTTGACAATAGAGTGAAGCCATATTAAGAAGGGCAAAATGCAACTTCCTGTGGTTTCAATCGGTGACTATTTAGTCCAGTAATTTTATGATTTGACCCAACACAAATTGCAACAGAAACAATTTTGGTGTTAATATAATGTGAAATAGTCCAAAAATAATATATTAAAAGTCTACCAAAATCAACCTAGTGGAACATGTAGAAATAAGGGGCAACGTTTGTACAGGGGTAAATATTAGAATTGATTTAAATGATGTACCAATTTATTGGGATACTCCTAAGGTTTAAAAAAAGGTATAGTTTGCCCTATCTACGCGTTATAGTTTTAGTACAATAGGCACATAACAGTTCAAGGTCATCCTGGGGTAAAATTCATAGAATGGTCCGATTTTGATCGGACTGGTTGTAAACTGTTAAATTTTGTCCCGCTAGATAAGTAAATGTAAATAGATTCTTTGTTTGAACTTTTTATATAAGAATTACAGAGCTATGACCAGTGACCTCCCATAGACCCTGTAGTCCCCAGTCACATTTTGCGTTCCAATTATGCAACGAATATTATAGATGGTGCAACCAGTATATTTTTGGGTTCTGTACCATTAGACGAACAATTTGACACCATTTTTATAACAAACGGATATATCTGAAAATTTACCCCCATTGTGACCTTGAACCTATTTTGGCTCATAACTATAGAACTACAACCTGCAGATAGGGCAAACTATACCTTTTTTTAATCCTGGAAATGTAACGAACATGTTAGCATACTTTTCGACGCATTTTGATACTTTTCATATTTTGACCCCTGTATAAACCTTACCCCCTTAAAAATATATGTTCCACTCCTTTGATTTTAGTAGACTTTTGATATGTTGTTTTTAAAGGTATTCTCAATACAATTCTGTTGGAATTGACTGTTGCAATTAGTGTTGGGTTAAGGCAGCATTCATTCTATTTTGACTGCCCTAATTCAACGGTGCTGCAGCCCACTATCTATGTGTATAGGTCTGTGTGCTCAATGTTGAGCACACCCAAGATTCACCATTTTACCACAATTGACAAAATTTATAGCAATTTAATCCCATTTTTTGACAGCATTTGACCTTTGACCCATGGCCCACCTCCGAACTCATCCACCGCCAACCTGAGCGACATCTTTGGTGTGAATATAGACACCCATACTTGCTTAGATCAAAAGATATGTTAACAAGGTGTATAGCAATTCAACCCTATTTTTGACCAAATTTGACCCTATTTTACCATATTTGACCTTTGACACACTTTGGATTCCAGCCACTACCAACTTGAGATGCATCTATGTTGCCAAGATGGACTCCAACACTTGCTTAGATCCAAAGATATCACATAGGACGCACACACGCACGCCTAGCATTTCAACAGTCCCCTTTGCCAACAAAAGTTGGTTATCAATGGAAACAACACGAAATCAAACGCTGGTATCAGTGAAGTCGTCGGGAATGCAAGTTGGGTTTAATCACTTGATTTTGCTTCCGGTTTGTGAAGTTTCCAGGCCACATTTAAAGAAAAAATATATTTAAGGACTCTTCCGTCAAATTATTTTTTATCTATTTTCTGTATCTTTTAAAGAGATATTCAGAAACCGTATTCAGCCAATTTTTAGCACTCCAAGTAGACTCGAAAGGGGGTTAAAATATGGCAAAATCGTACTACTAATCGGCAGGTATGCAATACACTACTTTTATTTCTACAAAAAATCCCTAACATGAAGCCTTTGATGTTTTCTGCATATATTTTTTTCTTCTAATATTTATCCTTCAAAAATATAACCAGACGGCTGTGAAAAATCCCGATTCTTTTTTCTGGAGAAAAAAAATTCCGGCGAAAACCGGAAGACTGGCAGCTCTGATACCTTGACCTCATATGACCTTTCACCTTGGTATGTGACCCGTGACCACATAAAAATTCCCAAGGGGCATCTGTGACCCAAGTTCTGTAGCAATTGGACCCAGGCTTGATAGCTCAGTTGGAAGAGCCTCATTCTTGTAATACGGAGGTCGCCGGTTTGAATCTGGCCAAGCGCACATGGGGTTTTCACACTCGTGTGCGCTGGCTAGCTCCAGGGAAAGATTAAATATTCAGCCCATTTTATAACTTGACCGTGTGAGCTTTAGACCCATGACCATATTATCATGCAGATTCTCAAAGGGCATCTATGACCAAAGTTTGTTTGACCTTTTACCTTGGTATGTGACCCTTGACCTCATCATATGAAGGTTCCCAAGGGCATCTAAGTCCCAATTTCTGTAGCAATTGGACTTTTACTTATCAAATGAAACCTTTCTACAAAACTTCAACCTTTGAAAACACAGGCAGAGCACCACGCGGTCAGACAGAATTGAAGACTTGTAGGTGGCGACACAAAAAAAAATCATACATTTTCAATTTACAGAAGAGAGCAATAGAGGTCATATGCATCTTCTTTCTCTTACATGGTGCACTTACCCCCTTCTTGGATACCAAGAAATCATGCTCAATAAAAAGTGTTAATGTTTTCACAGACACACACTGCATGCAGCTATAAGGTCTTTCCGATTGACATCGGAAACCTTAAAATCACTCTACAAAATGAGTTCTGGACACTCAAATCTCTTGGTCACAACTATGGAATTTTTTTTATTGTAGATAATTGTACTACAATACTAGAAAGAAATCCATCTTACACTATACATGATTGAGAAATGGATAATATTTTGGTGTATACACTTGTACAACGTAAAACAATAATAATTGCTTCAAAAAACAGAAGCCATCCCTAGTGAATGTACCTGTAGTACACAGAACCCATAAAAACACAGTATGTGTATTGACTTATTTTGGAACATATACCACAAATAAGAATGAGTACCAAAATGGTTAAATTAACCAAAACGTACAAGTTGTTAAAACTTGGGCATTATGAAAACAGTTTCGAGTTTATTTGGAATACAATTTTTTTCTTTTTCCACACATTTTTTGTTGCCACTTTGTTGGGCCTATTGCATGATACAATCTAAGGGTCGATAGCTGCCAATTTCATGTTGGCTTCAAAAATATGGACTGGGGTTCAATATATTACCTCTTACTCATCTGTTGTTTTTGTTTTTTTTTTTTTAAATCGGGGGGGGGGGGGAGATTTTAAATTTTGCAGTTATATATGGCGGTTTGCATTAGTGTGAGCGAGTTATTGTTTAAGATACAGAACAAGTTGGGAGGAAGTTGTTGGACAAATTGTAGAGATACCGGTTGTAATTCTTGGAGTTATTTCGCAACAAACATCACAACTCATTCCGAACTCCTTCCTCAACTCGCTCTAGTACTAACTCACAACTAGACTCCATTTAAAATAACAGCTACAACTACAAGCTCAATCCACAAGTCGCTTCATGCACCACCACTAAAGCATAACTCGTACCATATACAACTCAACAACTTACCCAATCCCAAGTACACAAAAGGTGCGATTTTTAATATATTCAATTCACCTTACCAGAGTGGAAGACTAATGCTAAATGGTGTGGAAATTAAGCCGACAATAAAAAAACCCGTCCATTCTGACAATCTTTTTAAAAATAGCAAAATTTTGTAGCTTACGACAGATACACTAAAGCTCAGGAATATTTTACACATTGTTGATGGTCGAGTAAAAAACATCACTAGTTCACCTTCTTTGAAACCACAAGGTGAATGCTTCCAATTCATACAAAAACCTCTCAAAAAAGCCACACAAGTTTACCAATTTGTGAAAGGACCACCTATACGGAATTTGTGTTAAAACGGTAGAGGGTGGCCGATGCAGGACTGACTCATATCCCCCTCCCGAGTTCACAACATTCCCTACCTACTTTTGTTTGGATTATGGAGTGAGCAACTGGTATATTTTTATATTTTTAAGTTTTTATATTGCATGAAAATGGGCGGACGTTCAATAGGTGTCGCAAGATAAGTCAATGCACATTTTTTAAAACTGGCAAGTCTTAAATTGTGTGTTTTTTTCAAAAGCTGTATCAACTTTCTCAGAAGCACATTATTAATTGTAAATGAACATTTGTGGACACATTTGCACATAATGTCAGAAGTTTAATCCCCCCACATGGAGATACAAATTTATCAGATTTTGTTTCCATCCAACTTATCAATTTAAGCATATGACCTAAGTGACTACAGTGAGATGCACATTCTTCAATACAAATTATGTTGGTCAGTGACTGAGACGGCTTCACCTGTATAAACAGTTCGACATTAAAAAATTACTGGACTGATTCAAATTAAGAATTTGGTCAAACCGATTGAAAATGCATATACCTGAGTTTCAAAATCTGAGAGCAAGAAAGAGGCTTTTAAATTAATTAAGGTAAGATAAGTGAAAGAACTCCAAACAACAACCATGATTTTCATGTACCCACACCTTAGGTATTGTTCTTTTGTTACTATTGTTGTTTGATGGTGTTTTTTTGTGCAAGGTAAAAATAACTTTGTCCCACATAATGGACTATTGTGATCCATAATCCAGCTGAGCATTAAAATAAGTGGTGAGGGTTTTTATATCATCTGAAGCAGTTAGACCAAGTATTGTTTGGGCAAACATGCAAATTCGATTATCTCTGCAAGAAATTAGGAAAAACTTGTTTATTTCTGTGCATATATGAACAGAAACCAAAACACAGTGGCCTGTAGGCAATCAGTGAGGGACAAACATTTGCACCACAACTTAAAAACACACTTCTAATCAAACAACATGTTTTTTAATCTTGAACCTTTAACAAAGATTAAAGATGCTAGGATCACAAAATGCCCCTTCAATGAGAACCAGACTCTTTCCAATGAGTGGTATAAATGCAAATTCACCTGGCATTAATGGCATGTTATTTGTTGCTATTTTTAAAGATGTGTCAATTTGATTTGATTGCATTCTCCCGCTAGTCCTCAATGTACTAATATGGTGGTACGTTTGCTTTTTGTCAGCTGACGATAAATGACGCTACAAATACCTTTGAAAAATCATTATGGGAAAAATTAATAACGTACGTGGCGTTGGTGTAGGCCTTTGCCGTATCAGAAAACAGATTTTGTAGTGCTTGGTACAGTTTCCATTCTTCAACTTTCAGAATTGATGACTTACCTCGTCATTTCGATTAGGCTTTTATATTAATAATATAAGATATTGAGCCCTACCAGTGAGCGTTACAAATCAATACAAATAACATTCATCTTTGAATTTTATTCATTTATGTTTGGCTTTACATATTATTTCATTTAAAACTGCCTGGCAGTGAGAAAATCAAATAAAAATATTAAAAAAAAAAAAAAAAAAAAAAAAAAAAAAAAAAAAAAAAAAAAAAAAAAAATACTGAAAGAAATAAACAAAACTCAATCAAATGGAAGCGAATCGCGTCTGTTAATATTGACCTACATAACACCAGTAGCCAAATTACTAACTACACGAGACAGACTAAGTCAACTTAGGGGGCTCTGCACACTTACACACAGAAAGTCTTTGAAAATCCAATGTGAAAATTAAGGGAAAAATCCAAACCCTTGTTTTGAAAGCATTCTTAAAAATTATTTCTTTTTTTTTAATTTTTGGATCCCCTTTAGACCCGTTTATCTCGAGTAACTATTAAACGCATTTTAAACACTGTATGGCTTGAAAAACCTCGGGCACTATTCCTAATCCTAAGAACTCTTGTAATAAAACAAAAAAATTAATCAATGCTTCACTTTGCCCTAAGGGCAAATTCAGAGCAAGACTTAATCGCAATTACCAGCCTCAACATGAAAAAAACAAAATGCGAGAAATGGTCAATTTTTTGTTAAGAGTAAACATTTCTCACACAAATTTTTACAAAGTCAATATGTACAACTCAACTTCAAATTTAATTAGCGGTTCTTGATAAAAGCCCTGATGCGATAATAATACAGTACCAAATACTGTTGCCACGTTGCAGAAACTAATATACAATATTAAAAAGTTTTAGAGATAAAATCCCAAGCAGTTACTGAAATATCTCCAGCAACTTTGAAAATGCTCATATTTGTTTGAACAGATGAGAAATTGATCAATCAAACTGCCTCTTATTTTGAGCTGAAGGTAACAAAATACTTGTTGCTGAACCAGATTATCAACCAGAATGAAAACAAGCGTATTGATTTTCCATTTTTCAGACTTCATTGAAATCATCGTTCACCATACTGTGGCAAAGCATTTACAACTTACAACATAAGCTTAAATATATTGAAATTTTTTTTCAGACCATATTGACATCCTCGTTAGAAATGAATGATTGAAGCGTTTCATCTTAAGTAACTGCGCTTGTGACATGACTTGAAAATCAAACTCTGTAATTAGATCAAATTGAAATCATTGTTCAAAACTGCAATTGAACTAGCTCAAAAGTGACTAGATAGGTCTAAAAATGTTAATAAATAAAACAAATGTAAACTAATTGGTTGTGTCTTTGTCAAAAATTCCTGAAGGTTTCTGTGTTCCGGTCCAAGAACAAACTAAGGAGTTTTTAAGATTTTAACATTTTTATTTTTGGGGGGGGCTAACCCTAAAAGCTATTTTCATTTTCTTTGCATATTATGATAGTAGAGGTACCTTTACACAATTCTTGTGCTGTGGGCATTGTACATGATTTATTCTCTTAAAATCATGGTTTTGGGGAAAAAATGCCTATATCTCGCTTTTTAGACAATAACACAATACCTGCAGCAGAGGTATTTTATGATTGCATCACATCTGGGACCTGAAACCTTAAGGAATTTATGACCTAACTATTGGCTGCCATTTGCTTCATCATGGCCTTGTATTGAGAATTATTTTCAGACCTATCTATGGAACCCACCTTAAAATCAAACTGATATAAATCTTTATCTGATCACAGACATTGTGTCTCCAAAAAATCAAAATCATATCATACTCAATTAGAACATGTTTGCTTTAAATAAACTTATGAATACAGCAAAGAACATTAATGGTAACTGTACAAAGTCATATAGCTGCCTTATGTCAAGGAAAGAATACCCACTTTTGGATACTGTTTGAAAACTTCCGGCTGCCAAATCGGGCATGCAAAATCGGGCATACCAACTCACAGTAAAAGTGAAAAAAAAGCCTGACAAACAAAAGGACAATTTATAAATGCGATAATGTATAGCAGGTTATTTTTGAGGGATTGTTATTTTTACATTTTTTGTGAGCAACAAGTGAACTGCGAATAAAATATGTTTGACCCCTTTCAGTTGGTTGAAATCATGAATCACTGCAAAAGAATTCAGAACTGAAAACTTGTGCAGAATTAACCCTGTGAAATATTAAACCTGTGAATAATTTATCCAGTGAAAAATTAGCCTGTGAAATATTAGCCCCTGTGAAAAATTAAACCCAGCCCATAAAAATTGGACCCCTTAAATTACACCCCATGAAAAATTAAATTCCACAAAAAATTGAGACCCAGTGAAAAATTAAGACCCCATGAAAAATTAAATCCTGTGAAAAAATAACCCTGCAAAAAATAGACCATGAAAAAATCCTGCCACACAGTATGGCAAATGTAACAAAAAGCAGCTACATTAATTACAGCAGATTCTGAAGTTCTGTAAGTACTTATGTTCCCATTGAGAACAGTTAAAACACAAAATGAAAACCAAAACCAGCTCTCTCTGAGTCGGCATTTACTGTTTGAAAAGCCAAACCATTGGTGACACTTCACAAGTAGTGTCATCCACTGCTGAAAGCCTTTTACGACATAAATGTATACAACATAGAGTACATATATTTACAAATTACATGAGAAAGAAATCAATAACTGATATGCAGTTCAACAAAATGAAAGATCAAAACTTGTACATGGAAATCATCTACAGAAGAGTAAATATAAGACGCCACTTAAAATGGCAAGATACAAATTGAAATTTATAGTAGTTCCACAGAATCAGCAATGGGCAAAAAAGTAGACACGCAAGAAGTATTTTACAGTATATAGAAACATAGGGTTCGTAAAATCTAAGTCGGAGACCGTTTGCTAGCTTCACCTGAACCAATCCCAAGTTTGCAGTATGATTTTGCAGTTCTAGAGAAAACACCTTGAGCCCACACGACTGCTGAAAGGTTAAATCCGTCACCACTGCTTAATTTTGCGCTGTAAGATGCAACCAACCTTTACACAATAATCAATCTTCCCATTTTAATTTTTTGAAAGTCTGATTAGATTGTAATATCAATGGCCGATGTTAATTCATCTACTACAAATCCAATTATAGTTTGTTTAGTACAAAAATGCACAAATGTTGATTTTTTTTGTTGTTGTAAAACCCATGACAGAAATCCTATGTCCATAAAAACACACATGTACTATGCACAGGGTTCAACACTAGCTTTTGAAATCACCCAGTTCAATCAATTTGAATGGTCTCATTCGCATCCCAAGGTGCCCAAATTTGTGGGTCCTTAAATATTTCTGTGGGTGCTCTGAACTCAGACCTCACTGAAGAAGTCGGTAACAGTGATCTAAACCTGGCCCTGTTGATGTAATTCTGCAGTGCAATTAACTACTTTCAGAATCGAAATGTTTTTGCCATCTAAAAACAACAAAAAAGGTTTCCATTAAAAAAACAAACTGTACCCCCAAAGGTTTCCAATTCAATTCTTAGTCTAATGACTGACAAAGTCACTCCTTCAGAATGATTTGAAATGCAAACAAATAATTGATTCAGTTTGGCTAGCATTTAGGTCTCAAGTCAAAAAGAGTTAAGGTCCATCTCATACCGGTGTTATTACTGTCATACAGAGGAAGGCTGTTTAACTGCCTAATTGATTTTTGTGCGTAAAATTTGTCTGGCGTCTACACCAGGACAAGCACTGTCTGCTTACCAACACAACATTCAAGAAAAAATATTACAATTTAACAAAATTATCCAAAAATGATATGGTATTCCCCTAATTGAAAAGGCAATGCGATTTTTGTTTTCAAAATAGACTTCACATTAATCATAAAAACCGATAACAGCTTTGTTTAATAATTATTACAGATTGTAATTGGCAACACTGAACTTATTGATAAATACAATGGCACTTTTTTTGATAATTAAAATTTTTAATACGGGAATGATTCGGTAACTAACAGTAAATTTGAAGGCAATGATAGCGCTATACCATGGCACATGCGTTATTATAATATAGACACTTAAGACGTAACCGGCAAACATTGCAATCATAACGGATATATATATGCATATATATTTCTATAATTATATAACACCACAAGGATTCCTTAGCAACGCAATGCGTAATAGCCGATTGTAAGGATCATAAACACTTGGGAAAAGAGGAAACGAGACGAATACTATGCGATAGAAGAGTGAGAAAACAGAAGCCTACGAGGTTTTGGCCAGTCGTGCCAAGAGAGACGATGTTAATTAACTTACAAGAATACATGAACATTGTGGGGGATGTGTGACTAGCATTGTAAGGGTGAACAAAAATGCTAACTAGCATTGCATATGGACACCAAAAATGCTAACTAGCATTGCATAGGGTGACCAAAATGCTAACTAGCATTGCATAGGGTGACCAAAAATGCTAACTAGCATTGCATAGGGTGACCAAAAATGCTAACTAGCATTGCATAGGGTGACCAAAAATGCTAACTAGCATTGCATAGGGTGACCAAAAATGCTAACTAGCATTGCACAGGGTGACCAAAAATGCTAACTATGACAATACATTGTCATTGTGATGGGTTACATTTTTAGAGAGTCACCCTGTATGTATGTCAGTGAAATAGGCCGACTTGTTTAAGAGTCAAGGCTAACTAGTTTTCATACCTATCATTTTCCATTTCTGGAAAGGGTTTCACAACTTAGTTTACAACTCAACCCAAAGGATGATTTTAACAAATCCCATAATGCTCCATTATTTGGAAAATCCATGTTGATGAGGTCATGTGAACTCAACCAGTTAATCCTTGAACTTTATTTTATGTAAATTAAGAGTTGAGTCCATAAAATGACTCTTTCTGCCTAATGCTGTACTGTAACATTTCAGATTTAAACAGAGCTGACATTTTCAACAATTTAAGTTCCTTGGTACATTTCTACTAAACTGATTGGCATATACCACTTTGAAAATTTAGCAGAAAAGCCACATATTCCATCAATGGCTCTTCCTAATTTGTGAAATTTCCCTGCCACAAAAATTATTTTATTGTGGTTCCACCGCAAGGAAGATTTCACAAGACATTTTTGTCGCCTCTAACACACAAGCATCGCAGCAAGTTATCTTTCAATGCTAGTCATACATCATTTCATTTGACATTAGCATATATTTCACAAGATTTCATTTCATACCAACTTATCCCTGATTGTTTGTATTGCTAAACAAGTAGAAATACTTTTTTTTACCATGTACAGCGATATTAATAGGTGCTATAATTACATAGCATGTCAATTGGAAGGGGGGATTTTTTTCAGAATTTTCAGTTTTCTCAATCTTTTAAATCTCCTAGAAGAAATCATACACCACTTATTAATTCTACAGACAATTCAACCACTTCTGTTCCTGTATTGATTATAATACCTATAACCAAACCACACATGTAACTTTCTTTAACTACCACACAAACTACAAAGAACAGACTAAGTTAATTGAACTGTTTAAACATGTTTAAAATAGAGGTAACCAGCTGGTAAACCCGGTTTTGCATTTTAAAAATACAACTAGATTAATAGTTGTTTAATTAAGCACTATATATGGTTAGTAATACACAATGGTGAGTAAAGGTTTTACTTTGGTTTAAGTGGCGATTACTGGGGTATTTTAAAAAATATACATCCCAAAAAATAAGGCAACTTACTCATGTAGGCAACAATGAACTTGAAATATTTCAAACAAATTGTAACACTGACAGTTCATTTATTTTAAGAAAACAGACACTGTAAAAGGTCCGAATTTCACTGCACCCCCTGCAACAAAATGAGATATTCCATGTTTTCAGCTACCGGTCATTATGTAAGAGCTAACAAGCAGAACAGTCCATTGTTGCCTACAGGGTAGTTTCCTCCTCTTCCTATTTTACCACTCAAAAAACATTCTTACTTTTTGTTAAAAGCTTACAAAAATTTTCCAGTAAAAAAATTCACACAATTATTTTTGAAAACCAAATTTTCTGCCTTTGCAAAATAAATCTCTTCCACAATTATTTTTTTTTTCAAAAAGCCATTCATTAAAATCTTCAAAAAATCCCAGTCATTTTTATTTCCAAAAAAACAAGCACAAACTAACTAACTCCCTCCGCCCCCCCCCCAATAACCACAATATTTCCATTTCAACATTCACACGCTACTGTCTGGATTAAGGAAGATTGCTTCATTCAACGAAGCAGTTTATTTCCGGACGAACAATTTTTTCAGCATGAGTTCACACCAGAGGATTGATTTAAATGATCCCAGAATGCAATTTTGATTTTAAAATTAGACTCAATCAAGTCTTGTGGCTCCAAATTCAACCGATGTCTGTTCACAATCATGGACAGACTTGTACTTAAAGAGACACTGGCACATTTGAAAAATAGTGCGCCCTCAAGATTTTTCAAAATCGATATTTTTGCATGGTTGTAAGGCTTTTATAAACAAAAGCCCTCACCCGAAATGATTAAGACCAAATCAGCTTCCTTATGGGTAAACAGAACGATTTTATAATTTAACGTCGCCGGCGACGTTAAATTCAGCAGACGACGAAAATGGCGTTTAACACAAGAACACGCACGCCGTATGTATGTTTCCCACGCTATGCACACTGTTTGATCGGTCTGTAACCTTTGTGGTTTTAATATCATTGAGTACGAGTCAAACATATTCATGTAATATACACATTTGTTGATTAAAGTTATGGAAAACTTAAAAGTTGGCCTACAAATTACCTGGATGTCTTTATCCTCATATCAATGTCCCTATCTGTTTTGGGGTATGTTATATTTATGTGTAAAATATATCTGTTCTTCCAATGGCCTAGACTATCATTTGAGAGCAAATTGAAGAAATTTCATATTTTGTGAAAATGTGCCAGTGCCGCTTTAAACAATTTTTAAATGATCTTTACAGTTTATTTCTGCTGTTTTTCCAGAACTTCCTATGTATTTATTATACTGATATGAATTCAGCATTGTATATTTCTGTGATTCTCCCAATTGCAAAATAATGTGGGGCTTATTTTAAGCGATATTATCCCGGTTTTCCAAATGATTCCTTGCCGAATCTTAATCCGTGTGCTAGCCTGAACTGGAACCAAGAATGAAATTTAATAAATTTGTAATTTTGCTGTCAAAAATGATCCAAAAATAAGCTTTTAGAGCATTTGTAATACGTTCTCTCTTTTGGAATAATCACATTTTTGTCTTGTGTAAAAACAAATTCTCAACTTTGACATTTTAATCCCTGTCAGATACTCTCGTTTATAGCTATTTATAGCTATATACAAGGACATTTATTTAGAGTGATTTTAGCTCAACTCTAAAGTTTTTACATCTCTAGACTTGGGCTAAATCTGCAAGTTTTGCAACTTTAGAAAAAAATTAGGGTTTTTTTTTTTGCCTCATTTTTTGAACCAAAAACACTGTGAATTTCAAGTTGATTTCACAGTGTGGGCATTACAAGTAATGTCATAGCAAATATGCATTGCTTTTCACATTTTCCTGATTTGAGAAAAAAGTTAGTCCCACTTTGCATTGCAATAGGGAATAACACCTTGTAAATCAGTCTCTGGTACAACACATTGCCAAAACCCTAACATAAGGAAAGACATTTCATAAAGTTTGGAAATCTGCTACTACTTTTTTTTGTTCCATGTTTCTTTTAGGAGACTAATTGATTGGCAGTGACTTCTAAATCCTAGGTGATGAGGTATAGCCTTAACGTGTTTGGTAATGGCACCAAAATTTTACCCGCATGTCAAGCCAAATGAGTGTATACTTGAATACATCAAAATTGGGTATAGCCATAACAATAACTAGATTTTTTTATCTATTCCTCATAATTTTATACGCTACAATATCATAATAGGTAATAAATACCACACATTAACCGTACTTTTAATAATTTTTTTTCAATATATCTTGATATTTTCACACCTTCTTTTTATTTTGTTAAAATATTACACAATCATGTCCTTAAAATAGCATTCCCAATTTTGACTCCTGTCTTGCACATGAGGATAATAATTTCATATTTTTGTCTAAATATTGTATGCCTTTTTTGTAACTTCTTGTCTGGATCTCACCATGGTAACAGTCACCATGGTGATTACCAAGATGCCTGGAAGTCAGGCCTGAGGCACCCCTTTGCTACAGCGCCAATTTGACGATCGCCGCCCTCATCACCGCTGCTTTCCGACGAATCCGTCTCGGTGTAATCAGCTGCAGTCTGTGCGTAAAAAGTGAACAAAAGAGAGAGAGAAAGAATGCAATTAAATTTCAGGTGTTAAAGTATTCTCTTTCAGGCCTTCCAGGCATGGCACAGAGGGGGAAATGATGCATACATGACAATCCCAAGTGCATCTTTCTAGGTTTGTGTCTTGTAACCGGAAGAATTTTGTTATCACCATAGCTGCCTTTTGTGTTTTTCTCCAACACCTAAGGGGCCAAAATCCTATATTTTCAGGTTTGCTTTTAATTTTCATGATGAAATAGAGAGTGGGGATTTTTACATTTCAGTTTTTAATATACACTTGATATAGGTAGGTTTTCACATGTTTAAGAAATACATGCTCTGTGCTCTTCAAACATGAAAATTTCCACACTACATAATTTTTTGACATTAATTTTCACACACCATGATAATGGCACAATTCCAATGAGATACAAAAATATTTGTGTTAGCCTACTAGAGTGGGGGGTTAAGAGGTGCTCACCCAATGCTAGAGATAGAGAGTTAATTAACAAATGCACTCAAGTCTTTTTTTTCTCATAGAAGGTGCACAACATACAGACGTACTTATAAATTGCATTTAATGAGCGGCAGCTATAACATAATATCTTAATTCTGTTTTTTAATGTTCACCTGAAGACTTACAGATACAATTTTGGAATTCACATGTAACTTTAAATTCCAGATGGAAATATTCTCAAAGTAGTGAAGTCTAACACAATTAAAATGCAAAAACCTCAAGCGGAAGAGCGAGGCAATACAAGGATATGATATTTAAAATGACTATAGAGGGTCCAATTTATTCTCCATCTCTGGATGCATCAGATTTTAAGGCTGGCTTCTCTCGGAATTTTGTTCTTAAAAGCAGTTAAGTTAAGCACTGTTGTGTTTTTCCAATTACCATACATGTTGCATCAATGAAAATATTACTCTAGTAGAAGAGAAATTAATATTGATTCAATACAGTGGTGAAAGAAACACAGAAACTGGCGGGATAATAAATGCGCCAAAATCAACAAGGGGGAAACTTGGCAAGAAAAAAGAAAAAAATCTGCTTGCAACTTACATCAAAAATCTTTTCCCTTGATATCTGCTTCATGACTTTCCTGACGGCTCTTTCTTTATCAGATAACCCATCTGAAAGCGTATTCCCCAAGTCGCTTGGCACTTCTGGTGTGCTGCTCCGCGTCGCCGACGATAGACTACGCGGCGTGATCACCCGTGGATGGCCGGGTGTTGGTCCCCGCGGGCTTGTGTTCTCCTCATCGGAGCAGTTGCTGCCGGATGAACCAGCCGAGTATGACTTTCGGTTTTTGGCTCGTATTCTGTGCAAAGGTACGCAAAATGTGATGTTCAGTTTTGATCATATTAATTCAGGGGTGCTAATTCTTTATTTACTGTATGAGATGTTGTACATTTGGAGAAAGAAGCTTCAACAACAGACAGACAAAGTAAGGGGCTGTTTTGAAACACCACCTCTATCAACCACCGCTATGAGATGTTTTACCCTTTACCTGGACCCATGCTAGGACTCGCACACCAAGGATTTTAGCGGTGAAGATTGGCCTATTGTGACATGCAGCCAGCACATTTTGTGGGCAGACCAGCTGATATATTGGGTTACAGTTTCATTGAAAAACAGCCTAGAGGCGAGACATTATGTCTAGAAATCAAGGGCAGGGTCGGGCCAGAATTGCCAGTCTCGCTAGCTTTAGTAATGGTTCAGC
>JAMKCH010024504.1:0-18629 GCA_023653785.1 Ophioderma brevispina
CCACTGTTAATCTTCAAGTTTTCATAGCAAATTGAATTTGAAAACTTTTAAAAGTTAACACTCACAGTTATTGATCATGAAATTGTAATTAATAGTAACACTAGCAACCTATGAATGACTGGTTGAGGTGGTACTTGGTTGATCTGTTGACGCAAACACTGTGTGTGAGAGGTTGGCACGTATAAACCATGATGTGGTTTTTGACATTTCAGCTACCTCACATTCTTCTACTTCCTCGAATTCCCACATCTAGAACTTCTTGAGCTGTGATTCGGTAAGAATAGCTATAGGCAACCTCGGCATCTGCTTCAGAAACTACTGTAGTACTAGTATATGACTCATTAGGGTGCGGTATCGTCCGTTACCGACTGACCAACAGCTGGACGATAATACATCGGACAACTTCTGTTTTTGAATCATTCGTCTTCCGACGTAGGTGATGCTTGTTCATGCCTATGACCGGTTCCCACTGCAATTCTCTACTAATTGCAAACCCACACTCATCAGTGCAGTGATACAGTCAATCCGAATGCTGTGTTGGTATAAACGCTACTTGATAGCCCGGCAGTTTCAGAGAGTCCTCGCCATGAATGTGCCAAGTTGGTGTTCCTACTGGCAATTCTTTACCATGGCTTGTCACTCGATGTTGGTAGCTTTGGCAATGGTTGGCACACAGGCATGCTGCATAGCAGGATTAAGCTTTGACAGGTATTATCAAAAGGCTGTACTGGAACCCTTCGACTTTGGTCTCAAATCCTACCTCCATCCACACGAGATTTATGTTGTCAGCGCTAATTTTTTTGTCATCTGTCGCGAGCTGGCTAGACATTATTTTCTTCCATTTTTTTGAATCTATCGCAACTGCAAAAATGATCTCTCTCAAGCGGCGACGAATTTCCCTCCCCTCTCTGGCATATATACAACATCAGTTCGAACCACACCTTATTGTAGTCCTGCTGGTGTATTTACATCGAAGACTCTGATTTGTCAGCTTTTCACATTCATCTCAACATCTATGGCCGGCGTAGTGTGTTGTATCTCCCAATCCTTGTCTCTTCAGATTGATTGAGCAGCCGAAAATGCCAGATTAGCCTCGGAGAAAAGAAAATCGCCTCTGTACGCAAATCAATCGTTTGACCTGCTTTCTTTAGGTGTGATTCAAGCCGGTTCTGCATGTTTTTAACGATCCAGTTTTGTACAGCTACCATCATCACATTCTTAACCTCCACATAGAATTGGTTCAGTACATCGGAAGCCTAGACTTATCCCCATTTCAAGTCCGTTGGTAGTTGCTTCGCTTCTAAATATGACTAAAAATCGTTTGACGCGTAGTTTCAAGTGCTTCTTATTGTGTTATACTATCCTTGGTTAATAAGTTCTTAAATTCGGACGGCCATTTATTGTAGAAAAACGCGCGCAGTGGCAGTGGTCGCCATGTTTGTTTACCTGGTTTAACTATCGCACTTTGTGACATGACATGTCGTCTGTGCAGAGAAAACAGTAGTTCTCAACCTGCACGTTTTTGAACGCTACATATAAATCGCGTTTGTTACAAAGTGTGTTTTGGTAATAATGATAAGATGTGAACTGCGCACGCAAGTCTTAAAAACAATGACGAGTTAACCAAATGCTATGGAAAATAGGTCATCGAATGACCAATTTGCAGTTACATTGGTTTATAAAAGTGTGTAGTAAGTATCGGATATAAGATTCTGATGAAAACATAATATGTTTTAAATCGGACTTAACTTTCGACGAGAATGAAAAAACCAAAACCTAACAAACTGGAACCCACACACATAAATCCATAATACGGAAATTCACACCATCGCATATCCCCTCTGCTTTTCAAGCCAGGGGGGGATAAAAAGAACTGTGTCTCCAAAACAACCACTAGAATTTTTAAATAAATTTTAGCAAACCATACTAAAGCTAGACCTGTGTATACCCTCTATACCAACAACCGTTTGGGCTCCTACCTGGCGCATCACTAGTTCCTTGCCAGTTCTCCTGAGCGATTCGTTCTCTTGCTGAAGATCATCAAGACGACTATTCTCCTTCTCGAGCTGTCTGATCTCGGCTTCAGATCAGCCATGATGAAAAATTAAAGTAACTTTCAGATGATGACATCACAATACACACTGATGCTTTAAACATGTAAGCGGCAAAAAATTATTACACAAATATTTGTCAAACTCTAATTCACCATGAAGTGTTATGTTGTAATCTGAGTATCAATGTATCACTGGGATATGCTTTCTAGTTCTGACCACGATCAAAATGATCACAATTGCTAGTCTAGGATGCAACCACATCCAAGAGATGAGTGAATCCAGGTACAGTGAGTTACATAACCACTTCGCTGATGAACCGCCAAGCTCAATTCCTAATATTAACTTTAATTCTTTTCCTGATGTGACATTGATATTCTCTGATTGTGATCTTTGACATCATTAACCTTTTTTCTTTACATTGTATCTACTCCTACATTCAACAGGAGAAAACTTGTCTGGGGAAGAGGTCACACTTTAACACTTTGGTTTCTTAAATTAAGTTCCATGTGCATAACAGGGTCTCAACTCTGTAATCAATCGTACTGCAAAAACACACATCAATTGTAGTTTATCTGCACATCAAATGTTAGGTTTGCTTCAGATTTACATGAATTTGTTCCGTGAAATTATTTGAGCATTGTACCATGCTACAGTCAGAAGTTCACTATTTTTAGAGAATAAAGGTACTGTTTTAGCCTTTGCTGTGTATCTATCATGTCATATCACATGGGCGACAGCATTATTTTAAGTAGAATAATGAGGCGGAGCTAAGTAGGTTTACGCTAAAATAATGCTGTCGCCTGTGTGATGACATGATGCCAGGTGTCTCAAAAAAAGAGAACCCTCAAAGCACCCTCTATTTCACAAAGAGAAAAAAGTAAACCATACCAATCAATATACATCTGAAAAAAGCATTTCATTAGGTTTCCAACACCCAAAAAATCTTTCCAAAAGGACAACACTAATGACACCCAGAGCTAATCGCCTATTGAAAATTTGTACCCACTTTTTCATTTTATCCCCGGATTTGGATTACTCTTTTAGTTGTCTTGTTACTCTTTTAGTTGCCTTGTTACTCTTTTAGTTGCCTTTGACAATACACATTCTTCAAACACATTCTTTTGTTTATGGTTTCTTTTGTTCTTGTGACAAAGGTTAGTTCTGATATTGAAAAGGTTAGTTTCAATTATTAGAAATTCCAAGATCTTCCCTCATTCTTCTTCTTTACTGAACCAATGAAATTGCATAAACAATCTCAAGTGTTTAAGAATACCTTGTGTTGCAGTGTTGTCTGTGTTGTCATGAGTTGATGTGAGGTATCTAAGTTACTCCTCTCTGCCTGTACCAGCTGACTCTGCAGCTCGTCTACCCTAGACTCCAGGCTGTGACGTTCCTTCTCAAGTGATGATATCTACACAGAAATAAAAAAAAAATGCAGCAGGGTTATGGGCTTGTGCATTGAGTTAAGCTTCTGGCTTACATATCTCACAAGTTTCCCCAAAAGTACAATGTGATTAGTCAACTAACTGTTCAACTGAATTTGACTTTTTAACCATTGCAAATGTAAGTATACATGTATATAGACCTCTAATGTGAAATAAAACCATGATCCAAGGTTTGAACTACATCAATTTTATCCAATTTTCATTGATGATGCAGTCAATGTGAAAAGATTGGTTTAATCTTTGTGGACTTCAGAAGGTTACTTTTTTAATTGATTTTGAGGTTGATTATAGGGTGTTAAATTTGATAAAATCTAGAGTAACTGCACTTACTTTGTCTGTGAGTTGTTTCATGTGATCCTTGCTACTGCTTTTATCTCTCTCGAGATCACTTTTTGCCTGAAAATAAGCAACATACAAGAGCCATTGAAATTAGATTGAATGGACAATTAGTCCCCACCATGCTGGATACATAATTCTCTTAACAGGAGATTGAGTTGCATTATAATTTGTTTAAAATTTGAAATTATAATTCTTTTTTACTTTGCATGAAGTAATTTACATCTTTTCCTCTTTATTCACCTGGTATCACAATCAAAACAAATGCAACATTACATTACCACTCCATTAAAACTTTTGGACCTACTATTTGACATTTTGCCAGTAATAAATCATCATTGCCACGGTAATGGTGTAGTTTAGGACCCTAACCCTAAATAGGGATGAAATCTTTCTAATCCATCATTCTAAAGCAACCAGACTAGATTAGATAGCTCCCATGAACACTTTCGAACAAGGTTAATTTTCTTTGGAAGAGGGCAGGGCTTGAAAAATGAGGGAAATTATGGGGTAAAACAGACAAGGTTAAACAACTTTTGAAAATCGCCAAAAATCGGCAAAATTTCTGCCCTGAAAAGACACCAAACATGTAAACAAAATCATGAAACTTACCTACATCGATAAAACTAACATTCCGTTACTGGAAAACAGGGCTAATACTGAAAGAAAGAAGTGGGTTTTGTAGAAAAAGGGGAGAATTTGCGAGTAAAAACGCACTCGTTCTAAAGTGAAGACGCCATTAAAATGGCCGAACTACTTTTGGTAACCCATCCTGATTGGTCCAAAAGTTAGAAGGACAACCAAGGGCATCCCGATTGGGTAAACAGCGTGTTTTGGCATAAAATACGCGCACGCTAAATTATGCTGTGCAAGCCTCATCGGGAGTGTTTATCGGCATGTCATTAGCTTGAAAATGTATTTTTTTGACAATTTTTCTTCAATTTAAGGACTATTTTAAAACAAAAATGTGTTTTAAAGCAGCCATTGGATAGAAGAGGGTTTTCTGAAGGTGAGTGGATCGATTTGGGGTGATTTAAGTAGTATTTTACCAGTAAACCATGTAGGGTCCTAAACTACACTTGCCATTGCCACACTATTAGTCCAATTTCATGATAATGGAGGACATACAAAGCCCCGAGGGCATCATCATGTTTAGACTATAAAAGATGCGATCTGAGCATATCCTGTCAGTCAGGCTCGTTAAATTTGGTACACACACTCTAACTGGTATGAAACTTAACATGGACTGTCTATGAAGTTATATGAACCAACCTATATACGGATGTTTCTTGAAATACAGCTGCAGAGCATTATTACTGGTGCTATTTACGTACAATTTTTATTGAGTAACTTAGTTGCAAAGCATTTTATTGACTTCACCATTTTATTGACTTCACAACTGCAAATGTAAACTTTCATTCCAGGGAGTAACTTAAAACAGCCGTAATCAGGTGACAGAATCCCATCACATTGACTGACTGAATTTTCCACCTTTTCCATATTTTTTCTGTTTTCTCAAAATGCATTTTGTGAATTTTCCTGGATGCTGCCAAACATCTAGAATTCCCCAGACCAAAATTTAAATTCATGACCTTTCCATAACCTACGACAAACATGACTATATTTGTCCAGTCAACACCACACACACACAAAACATACCTTTCTGGCCATCTCTAGATGATTCTCGGTGATGGACACCTTGAGTAAGCCGTCTGTCAACTCCTGCTGGAGCTTCCTCAGATCTTGGTCCTTCATGATACTGTTATGCTCTGCTCTCTGTAACTCTTCCTTTAGACGAGAGATAGACTCTTGCAGAGCAATGTTTCTCTCTTCCCAGATGGTACGAGTCTGTAGGGAAACCATGCTTTTTCTAGTCAGGTTACAAATCAAATGTAACAAAGGGTTTGCAGAAGCAATATTTGATGTAATCAAAAATTCAGTATGTGTAAACTGTTTATATGCATTAAACTTGTGGAAATTTTGTGTGGTGCTGATAGTGTAATACTACAAATACCTTTTTTTCATGTTGGAGAACCACACACTGTATAAGTCCACATTTCATTCAACCATTAAGTGTTGTTATACGACTAAAACGTTTGGTTTGGTTAACATAAAGTAAGAGTTAATACATCTACGGTTGTTCTACAAAATGGTCTGGTTTTTTCAGTGTGTGCTTTTCAAGAAAATCTGATCTTCTTGTTGAATATTGATATTTAGTCAAAAGCACATTATGTTTTATAAATCATATAACTGAGGCCTGATTTCCTTTCCAATGTTGACTGAAACATATGCATTTCCCTTTTGAGAAGTGGAATGCCCCAAAATACCTATAACACCCCCATAAGAAAAAAAAAAAAAAAAAAAAAAAAAAAATACCTTTTTTTCATGTTGGAGAACCACACACTGTATAAGTCCACATTTCATTCAACCATTAAGTGTTGTTATACGACTAAAACGTTTGGTTTGGTTAACATAAAGTAAGAGTTAATACATCTACGGTTGTTCTACAAAATGGTCTGGTTTTTTCAGTGTGTGCTTTTCAAGAAAATCTGATCTTCTTGTTGAATATTGATATTTAGGGGTGTTATTCGGTATTTTGGGGCACTCCAATTCTCATGAAAGGTATTAGATATGTTTCAGTCAACATTGGTGCAAAGGTAATTAGCTCAGTGTAATGATCTATGTCAATTCAAGAATGCAACAAATGGCATGAGAAAAACAACAAAACAAACAGAAAACAAACAAAAATAGATAATACAAAATTACTTTAGTAATAACACATCAAAAGCAGTATGAGAATGCTAATTTAATGTGTAGTTTTTAAAAGACTCAGGTGTGACATGCAATAGTGGGGCATCAAATTTCAAATACTGACTTCAACATGTGCTTTTCTTTTCTAATCATGGACATTTACTGCCAGCATAGAGAATCTAAATGTCTCATTCAATTAAAGTGAAAGTACATTTAAGGTAAAAATAAATAAATAAAATGCTCAAAACTGGAGCGTGTCTATGTGTACTGTGTACATACATCAATGCAGTTCAAACTCAAATTGTGCAATTTCTGACTTTCACAATCACTTCATTCTCAAAGAATTTGGGTGGGCCACCATGACTGCTGTCCTGAATCTGCTGTCTTTAACCACTCTTACACAATATTCAAATTTAAGTACAATTGGCTTTGGCAATTACTCTGATGACCTCTTACCCCGATACCCGAGCCTACTTGTCAAGGATCATTGTAAGCAACTTATCTTTTTATGTAGATTTCAACAAAGAACCCAAATGAACCTTAGATGATTTTGACAAAAATTTTGTGATCACCTCATATGTATCCCTGTATCCCCACTCAAGAATAATCTACCCAAATTTCACCAAAACCTATGAAAGCTACAAATAACAACATACCCACCCCCCACACACACACACATTTTTGTATGACCTATACTTCCGAGGATTTCAAAAGAACCATGTCCTTGGTCGTAAAGGTAAGCACAGAATAAATCCCATTGTTATACTTCCATTCGAAAGAATTTCTTTTGTGTTAGGTCCTCGGAAGTATTTGTCATTCAAGCGCATGCACACACACACACAACAAAATTGCTAAGTGGTCATTTCAGCTATAGCCGGGAGCGGACATCCGGGAGTTCAACAAAATCTGCATGGCAACGGCATGGCAACAACGTGCGTAATTCGATTCGCGCTGCACGCATAGTGTCATACGATGTGCAGTGAACTTAAAGACGCAATTTGCGCAGTTTGTTTTCACCGCGATTCGGGGATTCCCTGGACTTCCCCTTTGTTTTCACCGCGATGTGACGTCAGCCCGCTCCCGGCTATAGCTGGCAGCCCAAACAAAGCAGCTGTGGTCCCAGGATGGCATACTACTTAGGGCTGGGGATCTGACTGATTTAAAGGTTGCTCAAAATAGGCTTGTTAATTTATTTTTCATATTTTATTTAAATTATTATTTTTTGCAGAAGCCCAAGTAGGCTCAACTCCCCACCTTCACCTCAAGTCCCCTCCTATGGCAACATCACTGAAAACTAATACAGCAGGAGGGAGGGAGGCATTTTAACATAGTGCAATTAAAGCAAGTAAAAACAAACAGTAGAAAGAAAACATTCAGTGGATGAATGATAGTGTTAGTATGTGAATAGCTGAATTAGGTGTGAATTGGTGCTCAGTGCTTTTAGGTTCTTACTCTATCACTCTCTGCTTGCAAGGATGTCAGGGTGCTGTTGAACTTATCCTGTTGGGTGGAAAAGGGGAATCAGCAAAATCTACAATGTCTATTTCATGATATGTTGCTATTGGCTAAATTGTTCTGTTGGCCATGCTTGGCCATGCATGGAGTGTTTAAAGGTGCAACGAGAGATTTCAAGTCATCCATATTTTCTGTGATATGTAGTGATTTCATATAGATTTGATGCACAATAGATCCCCTACCTTTTATTTGGTTACAGAAATAACTTAAAATGAAAACAAAAGATTTGTATATGCTCATATTTCAATAGAAAACAGGGTGAATTTCGTATTTGCCCCTATACGAAATCAGAAATTTCAAAATTTTTGTACCAAAGAAAAAGTTCTCAGCTTAATCCTTACAGATGGGGATATTTTTGATATAAAGCTTTACACCAGAGCCAAAATCGGAATTGTTTCCAGGACACCTGTTATTTGAAATCTCTCATTGCACCTTTAAGATGTTTAAAATAAAAATGATAGACATGATTTCAAGGTGCATTTCATGATTTTAAAAACACCATCTTTTTTCAGAAGACCAAAAGATAGCCTGGATGCCTCTTGGAAAGGTTATTTTTCTACTCATGTTTACCAACCTAGAGTACCGAGTAGTTTCAAATCAAAATATCCTCCTTTTAACTTTTTTTTTCAATATTGTCTTTTACCATTTACTTTAATATGTACAGTTATCTTTTACATACCTATATTGACGATGTTTTAACTTTGCATTTACATCCAATTTTCTCTGTACTGACCTGAGCATTTGATTGTCCTTGTCTTTGGTCACACTGTGATGTTGAGCTGCATCTAGGGCTCTCTTTAAAGAACCAATTTCAGTCTGAGCTTCTGAGAGTCTGAAAGAGAAAACAAAGTACCGATGTCAGATTGGAAGGTATGAAAAACAGCAAATATTGGACTCTTATATACTCAAAAATCATGATTAGCTAGGCATTTCGGAATATATATAGGCCCACATGCCAGCCAGATAGTATACGCATTAAGTGGTACATGTGTATGTGTGACATGTCACAACGAAATGACTGGAAAGTCAAATTGGGTCAGTTTCGAGACTGCATGGCTGATTTCATGTTCATTGTTGAGCCAGCTTGTGCAGTTAGGTGGCAGCAATGGAATGGGCATACTACAATGAAGGACAACATAACAAATCCTAAGAGGAGGTATAATGTTCTTCCCACAATGCAATTCTTCCAATACAATTTTGCACTGGTTGTCACACGAGTTTATAGTAACAAAATACTTTTTATCACTATAAACTCATGTGACAACCAGTGCAAAAAATATATTGGAAGAAATGTATAGTGGGAAGCAAGCTACTCTTACTAATTCTAATCTCTTGCACAAAGAGCATGCCGATTGTCTGTTCAGGTGGATCAAATAAAGAACATGCAGCCTTCATCTAAGCAGTCTAGAAACTGGCTCAATTTGAATTTCTGCTCCTTTTCTCGAACCAGGTCACATATTATGTCCAGATAGTTATGATTTATTTTGATTATAATAACCCATTTGTATCCATACAGCAATTTCACTTTCTGTCATAACTGGCTGAGTGACAATGTCTAAGTTGCTCCATAACTTGTGGGACAGTCCTTTCTTTAACCCTCAGGTCTACCAACCGATTTTATTGGTCAGACATAGGGTAATATGATGTAATTAGCCAATCAGAAACATGATAAGAACACCGTAAAGGTTTGAAAAAATAGGTGTATTCTGATTGGTTACTCAGAGGTTATAGTATGCTAAATCATGTAATAAGCCAATCAGAGATTATGTAAGAAAAGTGAAGACCTCACTGACAAGCAAGAAAGAATGTGTTACCTCAGCTGTAAGGAAATGGACTAATTATTTTCCTTCACCTACTGGGAAATTTATTTTTTCTATCCTGTTCAATCATTTGGCATTTAATCACAGACAAACAAGTCAAAGGTCATGGCCACATAGGGGTCAGAATTCAACATTATTTAATCAAGTTAAAATTGTTTGTCTCATGACGAGTAATAAAAATATGGATAGTTTACCATAGCTACAATCATTCGTTCTCTTATGAGTTCTTATACCTGTAGTTCACACCCATTAATAGTAGAGTAAAGACAGCACATGACCCAAAAAAAATTGCAACAGAAGGTTTTTTGCCATTTTCTGGCAGATTAAGGTCAGCTTAACAATATATCAAAAGTTGCACAAAATCGAAGTCCCAGAAAGTGATCAAACTATGACATAAATAAAATGGCCGCCATCCGCCATTTTGAAAAACATAAATCCTCATATCTCTGGCAATGAATGAGCTAAAAGGACAAACAAGATGTCCTTTCCTACTAATTCTAGCATAACAAATCCATTAAAAGCAGTTTCATGAAGTTGAGATATCATCTTGACCTCTAAATCCAATATGGCTGCCATCCGCCATGTTGGAAAGTACAAATTCTTGTATCTCTGGTACCGGATGGGCCAAAAGGACAAACAAATGTCATGTCCATCCTACTATTCTAGCATTACAAATCCAGATTAAAATGGGTGTTATGAAGTTTAGATATCATCTTGACCTCTAATCCCATGGTCTGTCCATCCACCCTTTTTTAAAAGTACAATTCTTTTATTCTTGACCACATGGGCCAAATGTCAATATGTGTTTTTTTTTATTAATTGTATCATAAGGAAATACTTAACTTGGTTGCTGTAAAGATTGAGAGCACTTGATGTCTTAAAATCTGAGATTGAGACTGGGTTAACTAAATGTTTTAGCATGCATGTCCACAAGCGTTCTTGGAAACTTTTTTTAGAAAGGTCAACTGTAGCGTAATGATTCAAGGACACTGATTGTTGGTCATTGAACAGGACACATTGGGTTGTAGCCTTTATCTTTCTTCGCTCAGGTGCTATTGGGTCAACACATACTCTGGAAGAAGCTCGTAACACTGGGTTATCATGGATGACTTGAGGAAAACAGTTTTTTCTAACCCTAAAATTTTTCTTAAGTAGTATCGCACTTGAAAATGCCTTGGCAAAGAACAGATAGGCGCAAATGTCATCACTGAATAAGCACTTCAGGAGATTAATATCATACACAATGTTTTCTCTCTTTGTGTCTGCCAGACCAAAAGTAAAGGTCATTGCAGCGCACAGTGCTCTTCTGCATAATGAGAAGTCTATCAACAGATCTGTGTCTTTTCCAGGTTGGGGTTGTTGATTATGCCATGGCAACTGCTGTTTTTGCTATATCACATCTGCATTTTCCTCTTTTTTCCCATCAAAATTGGTCGCATTTTGATATTTCTACCTTATTTTGCGATTCCTAGTTTTGCGACATCATGGTGCTGTCTTTTGTATTTGGTTCACCGGTGTATCCATGGAAGTTCAACGGATTGCCATAATGGTGCATCTGTAAAGATTGCATAATCATCAGCATTTCAACATACGTGTTCTCTCTGTCCATTCCAACAGATGTCAAAAAAAGGAACCTCCAGCCAACACATAAGTGATCAGTCCTTTGTCACGTTTCAGGGAGCAGCCCTGACAAGGAGCGCAGGTTTTCGTAAATGGCCATCATAAATTGTGCTTTAATCTGGCTTGATACATAAAAAAAAAAAAAACCAAATGCTTGGCCTAAAAACGGATGGCGGATATGGTGACGTTCATGGCAAAGCACCCTTATCTAAGACAGTTTTCTCCAGATTGGGATACTAAACAGTAGCATATTGGAAAAAAAACAAGAGCTTTGTCATCGGTTACCTTGACAGCCCGAGGATGCCAGGGTCTTGACTTTAGTTTTCCGTTTGTAGCTATAGTAGAAAAGTGAGCTTTGCTTCCATTTGTTTGAACTGTAAATCTTTGCCTCCTTGGAACAGATTCTTGTCCATTGACATCTCACCGCATTATCCCATACTGCAATTTTCTCTCAAGAGGGCCTTTCCTCCTGTGAATCCAAATGCTGTTCAAACTTGGCGGCCAAGCTATTGGCATCATTCTGGTTCCTTAGTAGCATGTTTGAAGGTTCTTTGATGATTATGTCATCTTTCACAGTTGACACTATCAACGCAGCCATTGTCTTAATGGACCTGGTGAACTAACCAAAGACAACACCATGAAACATCGATGACTAGGATCACAAAACGAGGTAGAACAGCAAATGCAACAAATGTGCCTGGTGAAATAGGATTTTCTCTAAAATGATCTGGATAGCAGGCTCTCATAAACATTGGTGACCGAATCAACAGCGCGCTGCCACGTAACTTTGCAGAATGAATGCAGAGTTGATATAGCAAAAAGACGCATCCCCATGGCATAATTTAAGTCAAAATCAATAAGGGCAAAGACACAGATCTATTGATACCTTCTCCATTATGCAGAAGATGGCTGTAATGACGTTTACTTTCGCTCTGGCACCACAAGAGAAAACATTTTGGGTATGATATAAAACTGCTGAATTGCTATCTTCAGTGTAAACCATTTAAAATCTGCTGTTTGCCCATTGCAATTTTCAGGTTGTACTACTTCATGCATATTGTGGTTGGCAATAGTCTATTTCCTTCAAAAGTATTCATGGTGACCCTGTGCTCCTAGCTTGTTCCAGATTGACTGTTTACTCCCACTAGGATCCTACGAAAGAAAGGAAGGTTGCAATGCCACGTGTCCCCATTCAATGGTCCAGCACCGGAGTCTTTTTTATGGTAAGGGATACCACGGTATTAACAGAAACTAACATCTGGAAGAAACCACTGATGGGTGGTGCCAGATAGCGATTAACCTCCTTTTTTAAGCTGGCCTGATGATTATAAGCAGGAAGGGCATTGCAGATGTGGGCAGTTGAAGGAATAAAATGATCTCTCTGATGGTTGACGCATGTTAGATATTGGGGATCTCAACTGCGAGGGGCAAGAGACCGTACTGACTGCCGAGACGATGTCTTACTCTTGATTGTTTAGACACTCAGTTTGCAAAGTATTCAGGAGCCTCCTCATAGAACATGCAATGGAAAAGTGTCGTTTGCCTAACTGCTCTTTCGCTTAAAGATTTCTCCAATAACCTCTGCTTGCAAAACCTCCCACTCTGGAGAACTATTCAGCTCATGCAGTTGATGTGCAAGACTGGTGGTCAAATTCACTGACTGGGCTGGATAGTAGTCCTGCACCAGAGTTGCCACTGGAAATGATCTCGTAATGCAATTGTTCTTCAGATGCTCACAATGCAAGTTCTGCAGAAAGAAATGGAATGAAACCACAGCTTGTGTACATTCATGTGAAAACATGTATCAAGAACCGTCTCAATGACGAACTGAAGATCAATAAATATATAGTAATAGTGTGGTCATCGTCTGTTTGGGCACCAGTTTCCTCTGCACATTGTTTGGATATTTGAATAATGTGAACCTGTACTTTCTGTTACTTGAACTTGAAAATTACACATTATACTGTAAACACCATTTTTGAAATGGTGATAGATTTATATAGCCGACAAAAATCAAATGGCTCAACGATTTTGGACAATAGCTCACTAAAAATAACTTTAAAACAACCATCTTAATGTAGTTCTTATACCCCAATTATTAAAAAAACAACTTATTTTCCATTTTTTGCCCATCTGATATCCAGAGATGAAGAATTTCAAACTTTTCAACATGGCAGATGGCAGCCATATTGATTTAGAGGCTAAGATGATATCCCAACTTAATAAAACCCATTTTAATGGATTTGTTCTGCTAGAAGTTAGTAGGAAATGACATCCTGTTTGTCCTTTTTAAGCTCATTTTATTGCCAGAGATATGGGATTTTTGTTTTTTCAAAATGCGGATGGCGGCCAAAAAATTGTATGTATGCATTTCAAAAGTGTTGAACACTTTCTGGGACTTTCGATTATGTGGCAACTTTTTGATATATTATTAAACTGACCGTATCCTACCAGAAAATGCCAAGAAACATTCTGTTTCAACTTTTTTGGGGGTTTACTGTGGGTACAATGTGCTATATTTATCCTACTATAACGGCTAATTCAGAGATTTTGAAATATTTTTGTGTATATAATTAAAAATACAAAAAAACATCGGTCCTCGGACCGCTTGTGTCCCGCCTTCCGTCCGGTTTATTGAAATGATAGGCTAACATGACCTTTGACCTTGATATGTGACCGCTTTAACCTCACCAACAAATGAGGGATCCCATGTTTCAGCACACCTATGATTCAAGTTTTGGTTCCAAATGAAACTTCAACTGTTTCATATGAGGTCAATTTTACATTTCACCAGCCTATTTTACAACTTACCTCACATGACCTTTCCTTGGCTGTACCTTTGCACCTCATCAACAAATGATGGATCCATGTTGCAACCTATGATTCAAGTTTTTTTTTTTGGGTTCCAATTGGCAACTTCAACTTTTTCATATTAGGTCAATTTTACATTTTCAGCCTATTTAACAACTGACCTCACATTACCTTTGACCTGGGCATGTGACCTTTGACCTCTTCACAAGTGGGGGATGTCCATGTTGCACCTGTGACCCACGTTTGGTTTAAATCCATCAAAGTACTGTGGTAATATACATGCAAATGTTAACCCTTTTTCAACAATGACATCAACAACAACATCATCACAACAGACTACAACGACAACAGTGGGACAAAGTATCCCTATGTGTCTTTCCTGCCTTAAGGGCAGGCGACACCAAATATCAATTAGAAAATAAGATAATCAACCTAAAATGCTCAATTCCAAAGTTTGAGATGCACAGATTTTTTCTTTTGATGAAGTAAACAGTTAAGTAATAGTAAACTGCACATAGGATAGGCTGTGTATAACAGGAACAAAATTTCCGGATCCAGAATTTTATAACAAATTTGTGGATGTTTTCTATATGACGGACTTCCATTAGAGCTTAGGCTATTTCACACAGTGATTATTTGTTGACCAAGCATTATGTATATGCACAAAAAAAAACATGATTTGTGTTTTAAAAATGAGGGCGGCCTCCTCATGAAATCATCTGAGTCAGCCTTTAAATCAAAGTTCGCAAGGGTTAATGACCTTAATCATGATGTTTGGTCACAATTGAACTCTTTGCCCATAACACCATAACATTCATTGTACTATGGCAAATGATACTTATTTTTATCATGATTAGGCAAAACTTATTGATGACTGCCTGATGGCCTTGTTACCGAAACCCGGGTTGCCGAAATACCCCGGTGCCGAAGTTCCCTCCTCACAGAACTGCCGAAGTACCGTGGCATTCGGCAGAGGAGAAGGGAAGTGAAAACTCACGTGCTGTAATGTGTAGAGCACGTGTTTACGCATTTTTTTGTGATTTTATGGACAATTCTACAATGAAACTCATTAAAAAATCATGCTTTTTTTCATTTAGGAACATCCTAGAGTACTAGTAGACTCAATATGCCAAAATAAAGCACCCACATAGACCCTCATGAAACCCCCCCTTGCGTAAACGTATCGTTTAGCAGGTGCCGAATTCGGAACAATGTATATGTTTATATGCATTAATAATACACATGGCTCCCATTGTAAAGGCACCCTTCATGATTAGGCCGGTTTGCAACACGGTTTAGATTTAGGTTGGGGTTATAGGGCCTATAGGACCTAGGGTTTAGATTCAGGGTTGGATTAGGTTAGGGTTTGGTTCTTAGGTCCGGTGCGGAGTACAAACATTGGGATTAGACCTATGGGATTCCTATCTATTGACAAATAAGGGGTTATGTGATTTTACTTTTCCTGATGGAGGGGGGGAGGGGGGATCATGTTAAATTTAAATTATTCAGTTAAACCAACACTATCGCATTTCATCAGTAAATCATATTATGTAAATTGTGTCGGTCATGGGCCGATGGGTGTAGCTATGGGTTTTAATGCCAATAGGGCCTATAATAACTTTACATGGGGTTATGCATTTTCCAAAACACATCCGTTCAATTTCTGCGGCCCCCCTCCCTTGTAAATAATGAACGGCGCCCTAAAATTATTCAAGTGTTAAAGCTAATCTAGCCCTTCGTATGAGCTGATCAACTGAACATCTATTTCGTGTCATCCTGTGTCCGTACTGCCAATTGACAAAAACTTGTTACACCTAACAAACTCAACAACCGCACGCTGTAATAATGATCCCTCTGTGCCGAACCACTGGGATACCCATTGTTTCGGCAAGTTACCCTGCCGTTTTCGGGTCAGGGTAATGATTAGCCCGCCTTTTCGCATGAATAATTGCCGAAACATCACCAGGCTTTTCGGCAGATACCCCGCCATATAGCGGGGCAAGGTCCTCTGCCGAAAGACCGGGCCTTTCGGCATAGCCCGGTATTTCGGCGCAGCAGCCTGTATGACCTTTGACACCCCATATTATAGCCTGTGTGAAGTTCCCAGGATGGAAAACATAAAAATATCACATCAATCTCAAAAATCTGTTTTCACAATTAATATCTTTCAAATTTACTGCCAATCTCATAATAGATTTTGGCATAATTACTTTTGTACCATTCGCAACTCCTCTGTATCATATGTGCTTGATTTTTTTAATTAATAAAGCATGTGATACAAAGTAGGTGCAAAAGGTATGATGTAATTATGACTATAGTCTGGGACAGAAACCCTTTGACGAGTGTCTACTTCCGTGTTCTCTGCGTATTTACTGCGAAAAAGTTGCACTTGCCTATAATTGCCCACCGAGTCGATTGCTGTTGCTGGGTCACCGATCACTTGTCTTTATGCGTTGATAGCTCTGCCCCCTTTACAACCAGGAAGTACTCGCTCGTCAAAGGGTTTCTGTCCCCGAGTATAGAAGTTAACATATTTGTATCAGGGAATGAAACATGACCACACGTTCAAGACAAAGTGTTCAATTTACCTTTCTGTTAATGTCTCTACCTTTGCCAAGAGTTTCACATTTTCCTCCTGAAGAATAAAAGTATATACATTACAAGATTAATAACAATTCTAAAGAGATATTTTCTTCTGATCATCATCTTGTGACCAATCGTTTGTGAGCATTGGTTGAAATGTAGTATCTGTATACTATCACATGTTCGGTTATGTGATTGTACCATTTTTGTTTTCAATGTTGCACGAGGTAGATGTGTGAATGTTTGTAACAATATTGAATTATGGACAGCCAATCGAATTTGTATTTTCCCCCTAATAAACACCCCCTCAAATGTTCCTAAAACTACACAAAACCATGTCATATATACAAGTAAGCACTGATAATTAACAATCACGATGGCAAGATTGATAGCAGATTTAAGGGCAGTGTTAACCCTAAGTTTCTGGGTGTATGTTTTGGCTTGTAACTTTGCAAATATTTGACTATATGTAAAAGTATACATTTTAGAAAGTAAATTTGACGATAAATCTGATTATGGCATCAGATAAATGTGAAACTAATTCCCACACTTTGAGAAAAATACAAAAAAGTGAGATTTTGCCCCAAATTTTTCAGACAGCGTAACAAAAACAATTTTAATTTTCATGATTTCTCATATTATTTTTAATAAAGAGGATAAAATTGTCTAGGAATAGTTTTCTCATTTTTTTTTGAAATACAGCTTAGATTTGAAAAATTAAGAAAAATGTTTAAAGTGTGATTTTTACTTTTCTTTTCCAAAATTTGAGTACATATTGAAGAATATCTTAGATTAGAAATTGAAAAATTAAAAATCAATAAAACCGTTCCTAGATTAGACCGATTGCTATCGCATGGAAGTTAAACTTTACCTTTTACATGTACTTCAGTATTTTGGGGAGTTATCTTGTCTGAAAATTTGCTAAATTTTGCCAAAATTGAATATTGAGAAAATCTGTGTTTTAGTAAAAAAGTGACTTTTTATGCCATTTCAAGCTACCCCCTTCTCAAATAACTTTATCTTTGAACTTCAAAATTGAGTATGTTATGCAAGTGATGGAAATGCATCTTTATGCACTATCGAATCAAACATCTTTTGCCTCTAACTCAAGAAATCAGAATAAAAAGAAATTTCATCTGGTCTAAATTACTGCTTTGTTTACATTTTCAAATGTTATTTTTCACCTTTTCCAAGATGCGTTCATGCAAAACTAAATTTAAACACATGTCCGCTTCATTACGCAGTCAAATTCACCGTGCAACGTTAAGCTGCGCGTTGCGCTTGGTGGTGTGAAATGTGCTTAAATTCCTGCCGTTAAGACCATGTGCTTTTTGTGACTTAAAATGGTCAAATTAGCTGTTTTAAATTGGCAAAAAAAACAGGACAGGGTTGTCTGCAGTGAATAACCTTTATTGGTAATGATAGAACACATGTTTATGTTTAAAATAGTGCAAAAAACAGAAATTCCTGTAAAAACAAAAACACTATCCTTGACACCATCCTTAAATGAAATATTTGAACTGAAATATGTTGGTCACAATCTTTCACATGAAGAGAGAAAATGATGTTGATGTAATAGGATGGTGTACCTGTAAGTGCATTAAAATTTAATTAACCCATGGTTTCTTTTCACACATTACACCACAAAATTAAATGAAGATTAAGCAAAAATTTGTCACACAAAAAATGTATTG
>JAMKCH010024505.1:0-20230 GCA_023653785.1 Ophioderma brevispina
CGACCGTTTCCTTTGTTTGTGTGCGGGCTCCCTCAATTTGGGAAAGGCTCCCTGTGATCTAAGGGAATCTGTGTCTGAGCCTGTTTTCAAACGTAATCTTAAGACACTTATATCAGTCCTCAGTTGTAAAGTTGCTTTGCTGCCTTTCTGGCTTTGCGTATTTTGTGTATAGTTTTTAGAGATTTATCCTTGTACTTTTTTTTTTTTTGCATCTTCTTTGTAAAGCGCTGTGTTTTCTTTGTAGAGCGGCTATATAATGTTGTTGTAATAATAATAAGATACTAATAAGTTGACCAACATTTTTGCCCGACTTCTTTTTAGAGAAGCCAGCGATCAAACTTTTGTTCCTTTTACACTGGGCCAAATTCAACATTGGGTCCTGGTATCCTTTTTTTGACAAGACCTGATTTTTGTCTATATGCCCACTGGCCAATTTCATATTGCTTTTTGAGCAATGCCCTGCTTAACCTCGTCATAATTACTACATCTGTCTAATGACCTGGCCGAAATATTTCGCTGGCTTTAACACATGAACACTTGACTGTAGCAACAAGGTCCAAGACTCCTTGGGCCATTTAAACTATTGGCAGTTTTCCGATCTAAAGTGTAAGAAGTATTTGGTCTACTTCTTGTTCCTGCAAATTTTGGAACCAGCGAATATTTTTCGCCGCCTCAAAACCAGAGGGCTTGAAAGAGTCTGCATGATCTAGCCTTTTGTTTCAATTTTTCGAACTCTGAGTTTCAAGCTCTATTTTGGTTTCATCTCATTTTGGCAACTTTTCCTTTTCAATTCCTTTTCCTTTTCAATTTGCAATTTCCATCTTCTTTTTGTCTTATTTCATTAGCATTTGTTCCTTTTCCAATTCTTGTTTCCTTCTCAACTTGAATTTTTTTCCTTTCTCTCTAATTCAATTTGCTTTTCTTTTTGTTTTTTTGTTCATTTCTTTCTGTTTTTTGTGTTCCATTTCCATCTTTTTCAATCCTATTTCTACTTCCTTTTATTTTCAAGTTCTTTTAACTTGAATGCATCACTTTGCCCTGTTCCAGAATTTCTTCTATCCCATCCAAATATATGAACTATCCCAACATCTTCCTGGACAAAAACTTTTCAAATCAAATCCAAATATTCTTGATGACTTGCTTTTCTCATAGCATGTGTTTGCCTCAAGTCCTAAATGCTTGGCTAGTTTCATTAACTACTCCAGGCTTTTCATCTCATCAAACTTCTCTCAAGTTATTTGCCCTACCATGAAAACTCTGGATCAAACTCCATTGTGATTGTACTCTACAACACAATATCTAACTTGAACCAAACTAACTACAATGGTAGTACAGGTAACCACACACAAATTTTGGTTGCCAAAAATGTGCACAGTTACAATATTTTTCAAACTTTTTAATAGTGTAAATTTTTGAACAAAAAGGCTCAAATTTTAATTCAATTCAATCCAAGGACGAGCCCCCAATTCTGTTATGAAGTCTCGTAGACGTCTAGGTCAGAAATACCTTTCAAAACACAAATAAGGTGAGGGCCTGTGCACACATGATCTACATTTTTATTATAAAACAGATTTTAAGGATTTGTAATTGATTCAAGATTTGGCTAATGGTCCAAAGACAAAAATTACATAAATTACACCCCATATTTAAGATATACTTTGTAACTTAGAGGTTTTCTAGTGTCCTGTGTTAAAGCGTTGCAGTTCAATGACATAGGTCCATCAGAACAACAGCGAAGACTCCCAAAACGACAGCGCACAAGTTCACATAATTTACTCCCCATGTATTATTCCATGGGAATCTTCTCCGTCCTGAAGATAACTTTTGGTCCAGAAGTTCAAGACGAAGAGGTTAAATTAAGCACTCGACGATAATAATCCACAGGTTATAGTCAGTCCAAGATATCACCACGTTTTCTATCTTCAAGAATTGGAATCCCTACTTGATTCCAGCACTTTCGGATTCAAAGACGACAGTAGAATAAATTACAGGCAACTCTGCTTCACATTGAATTATAAATCCTGGCAATAGGTACTTGGATTGTCTGCTCCTTAAGGCAGAGTAAAACTAGCATCTTCTAGTACTTGTTAGTAGTGGATGTTGGCAGAGAGTCCTTCCAGTGATTGTATTTAACTACTCAAAACAGATAGATCCCCCTTTCTAACATAATCATTACATCATCTTATGCATAAACATAACCTTACACTAGCGGACCAATCGGGAATTCATCACCCGAATACATCACTTCATATATATAACTCTATGGGGGAATTCCCCGATCTTGCAATGTTTTGATACTTTTATAAAGCATAAACAAGCTGACTCAGTTACTAAGTTTACACTTGGGGAATTCCCACTTCCCCTATTGTGCATCTAAACAGGTGCAGCCGCATAAACAACTCTAGGGAATCCCCTTTTCTCATTTTATAGTAAACAAAATACTTTTCCCGTGAGGAAATCTTTGCTCAAATAAACATAGGAGAAAATAATATTTTTAAAAGTTTAATCAGAAAAATGGAGGCCATTTAAACAATCTGCCAAAATCTCGAAGGTTTATGACTTCCTCATGACTTGTTCTTAGCATTTTCATAGTTGTCTATTATTATTTGTTTCAATTTTGCTTGTACTTTTAGGACTGTAAATTTTAGCTGTAGATGTAAGATATAAGTTGTATGTACTTAAATTGTAGTGTTTATAATTAGTTTTGTGAGGCGCTTGCCTTTTGAATAAGGAGCTTTATAAAATGATTGTCTTATTATTATTATTATGGGGTGGATTTGCTATGTTTTGTTTTGTTAATTTTTGTTTGTGTGTTTATTTGTTTGTTTTGTTTTTGTTAATTTTGAACAATATTTAAAAATTCAAATTTTAACCAATTATATCCAATTCCTGTATTTATAGTCAAGTTTGACCAAATTCAAATGAGCAGACTTTAAATACGTTTCAATCTAGTCTTTTAAGTGCATGCCCGTGTGTGTGTGTGTGTGTGTCTGTATCTCTTTGTGCGTGTGTTTGTGTGGTTTCTTTTGTCGCTGTTCTTTTCACGATTATTTGTGCACTTTTATTTCAGCAATTTCTGACTAGTTTCGGTGGTATCACAGCAACTACTATCACATTTGGTATTAGAATGTGTATGTCACATGATACACTTATAATGAGCCAATTACTGTGTACAGCGTTCCTGATAAGTGGCATCGGAACTATTCTACAATCTACTTTGGGTTGCAGGTAGGTGAATAACGAGTGTTAAGTGCACATTTGAAACTCAAGCGAATTGGCTAAAATGTTAAAAGCCTTGTCAAATGCTTGGCTTCAATCCAAAAGTTTTGTATCTTATTGAGGTTACATACATACATACATACATAAGATTTCTTATAATGCGCAATATCCAAATACATGATCAAGGCGCAACATAAACATAGCAATGAATGAAAATATCAGCACACAACAAATAATAGCAAGTTCACTTACACAGATGTGATTTCAAGAGCTTTTTGAACATAACAGAAGAGTTTGCACCTTTAACATGCAGTGGAAGAGAAGTGAGGGACCTGCAACAGAAAAGGCCTTTTCACCAATGCGTAACCTACTGGAGGGCACTGAGCAGAGTTTTATCCGCAGCAGATTGCGTAACCGCCAATTAATGATGCAAAACGACCTACAATTATTATTATTACGCTGCCATCGTGAAATTTAGATCCTTAGAATCAAATCAATTAATTAAAGTTTGGTGGCGGCCAACGTAGCCCACTCTATCAACATTTAACTTTGATATTCCCAACAGATTTATTGTCTGGGATAAATATACCTTTAGAGAGATATGAAGCACACACGAATACGTGCAATGTTCCTCAGTCTGATTTTTTTCATATTAATGCTAAGACTGTCCCGGAAATACATCAAGGAAAATAAATTACATAACTTTGTAGTTTTGTCACCAATTTTAAAGGAGTAGTTTGAGGACATACGTGGGTGTACAAGTTTTCGAATTTGGCAACCTTGCATGGTCTCTTCACCTTTGGGAGAACTTACAAACATCAACTTTAGCAAGGATCAGGACTGGTGACATTATTGCCCTCTGGGAGGGACCTTTTGCTGGTTTTATTGTGTATTGATTTTCTAGTCCTATGAGGTGGGTTGGGTAATGAGCCCAAAATATCCTCACATTAACTTTGGGATGGGTCAGGTGGCAGAGTAGTTCTACCTTTTTGGTTTTACTTAATTGTGGTTTACTGAGTAGTTTTATAAGATGTGGGAATGGGTTGAAAAGTAGTCATGTTATTGGTTCAATAGATCTATGATTAAACGAATTCTACATTACAAATACAGGGTCCCCCCCCGGAAAAAAGTTACAGTGAAGAAAAATATCATTACTTAATGAGATACAAGAATATGAAGTTGCCTTTCTCTGTACACATGCATATTTAAAGAGACATGAGGAGGTTTTCAGAAAGAAGCGCCCCCAATTTTTCTCAAACCCCGGTTTTTTACATATTTGGAATACTTACCAATGTATTAGATCACACCTGAAGTGAATAAGCCGAATATGCCGTCTTTATGTAATAAGATGATGATTTAGTAGTTTCTGTCGTGCACGACAGAAAGTCAAAGCATGGTTTTCTTTGGGGAACGATTACGATAGCAGGCAAGTTCAAAACAAGGTTTGCGGTTTCCTTTTGCACCTGCTTGTCCAATAAACCTTCGAAACGTTCTCGGTAGGTGGTCTACAACCGATCCAGTGAAATTTGAGAGAAATTCGTATCCTAAAAAAATCGCCTACTGTCACTTTAAGAACTCTAAAGGTTATATAAATAACTGATAATTGTTCTCTTTTGTGCTGAAACGTTTGTGTGGCAACATATTTATATTCGTACATAAATGTGCTCTGACCGATGCCAATTGGATGTCATTGCAAACAAAATTATGTTCCATCATTAATTTTGTGTAAATCTTATTTTTAAATATTGCTAAGTTGCATTTTAAATATTTATGTGTGTATAATTTAGTATATTAGAATTATACTTAGTTGTTTCTTTAATTTATTGGTTTAGATTTTTGTTCTTCAGTCTTTATAATGTCTAATTTGTTTAACGGTGTTTGTGTCTTATGCTCAAAAAAGGTAAAAGTGGTTATAAACTTATTAAATGTACAAATTGTAAAGTTTCTGCTCATAAACGTTGCAGAGACTTAAAACAAAGGATTTTGAAGTGTCTGAAAGCTCATACTGTTTGGACTTGTGTTAACTGTGAACAGCTGTCAACAAAATTTTATGCAAGGGGCGAATTAAATATATTGAATATTAATATTAGAAGCCTAAGAAAGAATTTAGATATAAACTAAAAGAGTTAATTAAGTTATCAATCACGATTTCAGCATAATAGGAATCTCAGAAACTCACTTAAAAGATGAACTCCATGGCATTTTTAATCTTCCTGGTTATTAATTAGAATGTGTAAACAGAATTGGAAGACAAAGGTGGAGTATGAATGTACATTTCTGATTAACTTAATTATAAATTACTTAAAGACTTATGTAGTGCCAATGAAGATTATGAATCTTGTTTTATTGAAGTTGAAAATATCAAGAAAAAAATGTTATTATTGGAGCGGTATACCGAGCACATACGTCTATCAATGAATTTATAACGACATAGAACCTACATTTCAAACAATAGCATACGTTATGGGCGACTTTAATATAGATCTATTGAAAATTGAGGAAGACAAATATATTCATGATTATTAAGACCTAATTTATTCGTACTCTTTAATGCCGACTATATATAAACCTACAACCAAAAATCGCCTTGGATAACCAGAGGTCTGCTACGAAGCATAAATACCAAAATAATCTGCATAAGAAGTATTTGCAAAACCCACATTCTCATACCTTACCGAAATACAGAAATAAGCTACACGTTTTGATACGTAAATCTAAAAGAAAGTATTTCTTTACCAAATTTGAACAAGCAAAAAGTGATATGAAAGAGACGTGGAAGACAATCAATAAGATTATAGGTCGAGGTTTAAAAATCGGCAAGAACAAGCTAAATTTAAAACAGGCAGAAGTGATATCACTACCGATCCTCAAGAAATAGCAAATTACTTCAATGATTTTTTTTGTAAACGTAGGTCCTGAGTTAGCTTCAAAAATTCAAAGGACAGACAAAGATTACTTTGATTACATGGAAAATCCTTTATCTAGCAGCTCTGATCTAGCAGTATGGACATGAAACCCATCTTTGAAAATGAAATTATCAAAATCATTGAAAAATCCAATCCAAACAAAAGTGCAGGCCCTGATAATATCGGTAATTTTATTGTTAAAAAAGTAGCAAACGAAATTGTATTGCCTCTTACGTCAATCTTTTATCTTTCTATAGTAACAGGTATTGTTCCACAGAAGTTAAAAATAGCTAAGGTAATTCCAGTACACAAAAAAGGGAGAAGTTAATGTATTTTCAAACTATCGACCAGTGTCGCTTTTGCCATCTTTTTCAAAAATAAAAAAAATAAAAAGATTGATCTTTAAAGGAGGATGGCCCGATTTAAGGGTATGAAGTTTTCATCCTGATAGATTGACCTTCACTCCAAAACCCCATCTGTAAAGTTTCGCGCCGATATTTCAATCCGTTTTGATGCGAGAGCTAAAAACGTGATTCTGTAAGCCCCATAGAGTACTGTGTAAAATGAATATTGGTCGACCAAAATGTGGCACATTTTTGCTCATAACTTCCAAACCAAACATCCTGTGCCTCTAAGATTTCACAGGGTAAATAAGAAAAATAGTAGCCTTCTTCTGATACCAAAATGTTGACCACTTCCGGTAAAATGCGGGCTTCTGGGGACGAGGTATTAGCGATCGGGCCATGGACCTTTAACAGATGTATTACCTAAATTGATAAAAAACAAAATACTTAAGGTTTCACACCACTAAATACTGGTCCCATTCGTTCCTGTACAAACGGGCGAGATGAAAACGTCATTTTCTCCTCAATGGAACATCTCATACCTTAAAGCTAATATTCTGCTTGAAGATCATCATATCTCCTACCCAATCAGTCGTGAAATTAGGGTAGTTATCCCCAAATTTTGCGAGCTACTGGACCGCGAAGACTAGCATGCACCGTGGATCCTGGAGGTCACAGCACTTTTTCAGTCAGGTGTTCCTGTAAGAATACGGTTAAAATTGGTTTGTCGGATCAAAATAACATATCAATGACAACCTTTTTTTGATATTCCTACAGATTTTATACATAATATTGATAGCAACCATGATTTGCAACCCAGATCTCGCCTTTTCTCTCAGTTTTTAGGGTAACCCTTAGGCGAGGGTCACCAAAAAAACAAATAACACCTCATCTGCAGTGGGGGCTGGACTTACCTGTTTCTCACGTTATTTACTGGTGTGAATCCTTAACAACAAGCAATTTAGCTTCCGGCACAACCATTCAACTAATATGGCCATTGGTACAGTACATCTAGTAGATCAAATTGCCAATGCAGTGGACAAAGATGAAACAATAATTGGAATATTCCTTGACTTATCAAAGGCCTTTGATACCAGCGATCATAATATATTAATTTACAAATTAATAAGTTCTTAGTGAACGCAAGTAAAACCAAAATGTTTATGGGAACACCGCATATAGCATCAAAGAACTTCATAAATCCTAACATAACAGATAGTAATAATATATATTTTCAGGATATAATTCTGAATGAAATAACAATTGAAAGGGTTAATTATACAAGGTTTTTGGGTTTTTGGGGGTGCTGTAACGGCCTTTTCTGAAAAATGTATAAAACACACATAATTTCTAAATACATTTAAATAATAAACTTTGAGCATTTTGGTTTTGCGTTCTTGTTTGCGTAACTGTGCCAAAATATCAAATTTTGAAAATTGGGGGCGCTTTTCAAAAAATGTGCCATTATTGCTTAAATGAGTTCAGTAGTGAGGGGTCTCATGGAAACCCCCACCCCTTGGGCACTAACGGAAGTCGTCTGAGATTTTTTTTTTTTAAATCAAAGAACCAAAGCTATTTTCTGCTGATATATGTGCACACATACATGTAAGCAAACAATTATTAGTAACATTAAAAAAGATAAACTTTTATGTGCTGAAAACAATTTCATCGCGGACGTTGCGAAACCTTTACTGTACAAACCCTATGGAAAAATGACGTGTATTTTGCAACACCCGTAAAAAAATACAGGATTGTCTAAAACTGCAAGTTTTGTGTTAAATATTTGCAATTTGGTTCTTTTAGAGTAGATATCAACATAAAATACGTTTTCAAAAAGTTTGATGTAAGCGCAAGACTCATTGAAATTTCACGTCTTTTTGCCCAATTTTCGCTTGTTTTGAAAACAAAGTTTTGGCCCTAATTTGCAGCCCATAATGAATTACATTTTTTGCTGATTTGGTGTCTTATGACCCTTCACATGTGGTATAAATTGCTGCAAACATTTCTTTCGGGAAAGTGGTTTCCTGGTGGGGGGGGGGGGAAACTTGGGCACTAATGGGAGTGAAAAACCCTTGGCCACTTAAGTGTTAAGACGGCATGGGAGAGCGTGGCCTAGTGGTTAGGGTACTTTCCTGTGGCTGGCACAAATTTACACCCCCCCAAAATGCCGGGTTCGAATCCCGGTAGGGTCACTTGCTGGGATCTATTCGAGTGCTCAATTCTGGATTTAATCTATATACGACCTATTGATTAAATACAGAATACCGCTCTCCTCCATGGTTCACTTGGAATTGGGCAAATGAATCATGAAAGCATCCCCTCCTTCGGAGGGAACGTTAAGCCGTCGCTCCCGTGTACAGAGAGTCACAACTGTATACGTACATCGCAGTCAGTGTCGAATAAGAGTAGGGTGTGAACCCCTGACTGTTCCCAATCCGCCCCAGTCTCAAAAGTGGGCCATGTTAGGAGCGTCCGTATCACGGATACAACTGGCCCTGGATCAGCTTACTCAGTTGAATAAACCCTGACACCACCACAAGCCATTACCAATGACTTGTGGACACGCTAAGAAGAAGACTTTAAGTGTTAGTGCTTATCCATATACTAATCACTGTGTCAAATAACTAAGCTCAAATCGAAGTCCTTCATATCCCTACCGTCCCTTAGCTGCATTTAGCTGCGTTTAGATGGACTTTTGAAAAGAAATCACGGAGCGGACCCTTGTCTTGGGTTGAGGGAAATTGCCCCTATATCTAGCAAGAAAAATAACATTACCTCTAGGGATGTTAGGGATTAGAAAATCACAACAAGCTGTGCCCGAGGTGCTCCTTTGTGGTTTCTGTTTTGGGCTTGGATATTTCTGAATCACGAGTGCACGTAGGTAACTTCAATTATATAAATTGGAACTACTTTCAAACCAAAAACTATAACGCGTCCAAGGGATTGAACAATCTTTAACACTAGGCAAACGTATTCTAAAATCATGACCCTTCAGCTTTTCAGTCCATTCTGAAAAGTGTCAATGTATCTGATGATACATATTTCACACAAAATGTACATTTTTTAAGCATTTTATTGTCAAATGTCATTTGCATGCCTGTATATTATTCAATAGGCCATATAAGGGCATATTTGTATAGTACATGTATGGGCGATTGTACTGCACACATATTGTCAAGTTTACAGTGTTTGCTGGTAGCAATTCTGCCATACTGTAAAAATAAATTCCATCATGTATCAAATCAAATATGGTCAATTTTATGAAAACAGTGCATTCTGGAGGTAAGACACCCCCAAAAACATCTCAAAATTGTATGTTTTATGTTTTAAACATTTACGTTTTCATTACCATTACGAGAAAATAATAACAACACCTCTTATGTTTCTGCACAGTATGCACACAAACAATTTCGTACAGCAAATGAAAATTGAAAGCAATAAAAAAAGGAATGGACGTGCCTGGTGTTATGATGTCATCAGTGGCAATGTCTGTTAGGAGAAGATCTATTACCAAATTAGCTTGATAAGAACTATTTTAACCAATATTGAGCCATTTTACGATTTTGACGGCCATTTTGAAAAACACACAAGGGCCATTCTCCGATAAAGTGTTCAAGTTTGGTTTCCAAAATGACCAAAATATCAACATTAAGGAATTCCTGAAAATCATTGAAAATCGTAAACTTTAATATCCTCAGAACACGGAACAATGCATGGGTGATCTTAAACAATATTTTTTTAGTATAATAGCCTAACATTGACACTGAAGTAATGTATCTGGGTAACGTATCTGGCCGGCCTTTTCTTAGTCGTGCTGTTCTTGAAGTACGTGCTTCACCGACTTAATCTCTATACCTTATCAGGTATTACCTTCATACTAAAGCATTGTGTGGTATTCGACTTTGTGTATCACGGCGTTTTGCAAGAGCGTAGCGGGAGGGAGGTAACGTATCTGGCGCGGTATGAACGCAACATGAGGGATTTCTTTCATTACTAGGGCTGGAAATTGTTACTTTGAAACCAGATTTTTATGCAAAACATCTATAATATAACATTGACATCTGCTCGATTTATCACATATTGGAACATCGTTCTTCCGTTATTCTTAGCAATATTGTATCCGTACGAATTATGGTAACGTATCTGGCGGCAATATTGGCGACATGCTCTCAGAGAACTCTTGCGAAACTGTAATAATCCAATATTATCATGTTTTAAACTTAATAATTAGGGCATAATAGAGGATGATAAAAATGCAATGTAATCTGTGATATGCACTCTTGTGTAACGAGCAGGGACACATTTTAAAGAGCGAATTTGGGCTGGCGACATGGCGATAAGCAAGAATTATGCATCTTTAGCCTTATTGCTTGATACTTTCTCAGTCGGTTACAACTTATAGTCAGGATCATTTTGAAAACATAACTCCTAAGTATAATTTATATTAATAAATATTCATTCTTAACGGGCAAAAATAAACTTTAAACTGTGCATGACTGTGAGCGACACGAAAAACCACAAGTTGAACACTAATGGAGAATGGCCCACCTATCAGATGATCCTCGTAACTCGCAGTCATTTGTATGCCCTCAGAAAACTCTCATCACTAGTAACCACTACCAAATTAGCTTGATAAGAATTTTTTAATGACTATTTTAACCGATTTGGGTGGCCATTTTGAAAAACGCCATCTATCTACCAACATAGTGCCCTGATATTTGGGCTTCCTTTTACAGTGAGGGCCTAAGGAAGTCTGCCATAAAACGACGCTTTTGTCCAACCTGTCCCCATATCTCGAAAAAAATGTTGTTACCGTATACTGATTATGTCGGTTAGAATGATTTATACGGTTGTAGTTGGAAAAAACAAACAAGAAAATATGTCTGAAGCACGGTTTGAAAGTAATTTTAGTCCGCCGGGAGCCACATACTCTTGGATGGTGAGGGTATCCATAGAATGGTATGACCGACCATTCGCCCAGAAACCGCAACCCCTCGAAGCATGTTTTGTGACCAGTTGAGCGTTCTTTGTATACCCATGCAATGCAGAGAGTACACTGGAGAAACGTAATCAGGTTTTTTGCTGGAAGGAATGGGCTGCTATCCCTCAGCAAAGTCTTGACCCACTCATCATACCCTCAAATACCTCTTGACATTGGTAACACCCCAATTTCAGAGTCAAGAGTGTGGGGGTGCCTGTATTACTTGCAAGCTATTACTGAACAGTACTCACTTTTAAGTAAGGCTGTTCGTCAAGCACTGATGTAATGATATCGTTCGTGAATTTTGAAAATGTCCCCTCTTTTTTTTCTTTAATCTCGCTCAGTCAACCTGAAGTAACAGATGGTTCGAATTTCACACAACGTTACCTAACTGTCATGGAAAATTGTTATAGAAGCGCAACGAGAGATTTTCACAGGTGTCCCTAAAAATAGAAAGTATGTATTTGCCCTGATGTACAGCTGTCCATCAAAATATGCCCATGAGAAATTTTCTCCTTTGGGTTGTTTCTTTTTCTTCTTTGGATCTATTTCGTATAGGAGCAAATACGAAAATTCAGCATATGTTTTACATTGAACTATATGCATCAACAAATCACCTTTTGTCTCTGTCTGTTTGAAGGCATTCTGTAGCTAAATAACTAGCTAAGAAATCTATTGAGTGCGTTATCTATTTGAACTTACTATGTAGGAAACAAAACATTTGGGGTGCGCCGCAAAATCTCTTGTTGCACCTTACATGTCATGACTTTCACCGAATAAGAAATAAGGGGTGTCTTTTAGAAGGGGACTTACCCCCGTGCTGCGTCGAGATATGGTATATTTTCAAATAATTATCGATACCGAAAACTAGTAGTTTTTGAAATGTTGCTATTTTTCGATATCGAAATTTGCTATTATTTTGTATATTACTATATTGCGATATAAAAAGTAGTAGTAGTATTGGCAACCCTCAAATGTTGGTAGTTATTCCTGCAAAAACGACCGTGCACGTTGTGTTATTGGTTAGGGGCTCTTGATAATATTCTGTTTTAGTGCGAAGAAGCTGAACAAATAATGTCCACCACAATTCCTTTTCCAATTTACTTTAGGAGACTACTAAAATTCGCGCGCGTGCCTTGATAATATAAGTTTCTTTTGCACAGTATCGTGGTTATGTCTAGAGTTTTAGTGAGTCTGTCGTGTTGTCTAGCTGGCGTATTGGTGCCGCGGGAAATTGTAGTTCTGATCTCTAATGTGTTTGCCGCCACATGTTTTGTACGTATTGAAAATGTATACATGTTAGACTATAAACTCTCTGCACTTCCTTTTCGCTCGTCAAAACTACGCCCGAATTCCCGCCTGACAGAACCATGACAAGGCACAAGGGAATACGCCTTTTAAAGTTTTTCAATGGGAGTATTATTTGCTGGTGCGCCGCCCTCTAACCCGTATTCCAGCTGTGTCTTCTTGATACCGAAAAGAAAATCATGTTCTATTTTAATCGTCGGTTGCTTTTTTTTTCTTTTTTTTTTCAAATAAATAATCACACATGCTTAAAAATAAATCAAATACCAAAAATGGCCAACAGTATACATGCAAAAAACGACATTCGTAATCACAAATTGATTTCAAAATTCTTCCAGGTATTCGCTTGACCACATTTACGTATTAAACGTTCAAAGTTATGGTGTTCATACAGATGTTATTCCGCAGAATCCAAGAGGGTGGAAAAATGTTGATTTGATTGTCATGTTTCCATAAATATGGCGAATTCCAGGAACTGCGAAACGAACGATAACTTGCGTTGACACTCCGATGCGAATACAGGACACTAGAACAAAAGAAATGGCTTCAAAATAGCCGCTGCGCTTAAGTGAATGTTCGGGTTCCTCAGGGTTTATTTAAATGTTTGCAGGCAATAATGAGAGTGGTTTGGAGGACGGAAAAATGAGATAAAGTCAATGCAAGACGGTAGTATTAGAAAAAGGTTTTTCTTTTTTCTTACTCGGGGTTGTCTTTTTCTTTGAAAAGTGGAGACATCAAAATGTACTCGTCTGAATAAATAACGTGGTAAATAAATCCTGTGTAATTACTGTTCACCATTGGCATGAAAAACAGCCAAAATGTCAACGATGGGATTAAAAAGTTGGTTTCAAGTTATAACGTGAATGCTTATCGGTCATTAAATTTCCCGAGTCCAACTGTGATGAACATGCTCCCATCTTTAATTGACGTTATCTCATTCCCGGTCCATACAATTGTACCCTAAAATTTTAGAGTAGACCCTGACAAACCCATATAATCATTCAGTGGATTATTTTGCAACCATTTTGACGAGTTCCGTGCCTGTTTCTTTGGAGTACAAACGGCAAGATCAAGATTGATCATAGCTGGCTTCTTTAAACCCGCCCCTATTCGGGAACATGCCAAGCAAAATCAAAGCACTTTTCTCACTATTGATTCTGGAAAACCGTATCTGTCGAAAAATCGTAATTCTGACAATAATTATGTAAGTGTATTCAAGAACTCCTGTGATTTGCAATTTTTTAAATCAATTTTGAAATAAATTGTTTTTCTGCATGTTGCCAATAATTCTGGCCAGTGTGTGTACTACAACAAACAGATTATATGCAAAATCATACAAATTATTGACCAAAACATCTGTATTACTGAATTCTCTTGACCCAAGTACATGCATAGCAGGAACACGTTTTATAAACTGGTAGATTGCTTTCAGCAGGTACCTGTTATAAGACTCAATGTATACACTGCATACAGTACTATACAGCAGGTACAGGTGGAAACGGGTTACTGTTTTTTTCCTTGACGTATTGTACACGCGTATTTCCAACCCTGGACTTTGTTTCTCTTTACTCTAAAATAATAGTGAAATACATTTATTTTAAAAAGTCCATGGTTGGATTCGGAACCTGCGATACCTGCATTATAAAACGACGCTCTATCCACTGCACTAGCGAGGGAGGATGGGGAGGTGTTTGATTTTAATCCTACTAAAGGCTTTACGGAAGAAAGTACTATTGATATGATAGCACGTATGCAGTGCATAACATGAGTCAGTTATAACAAGTAGCATTTACCAGTTATTAACAGGTTCTTGCTATGTGAATTGGGTACTCCTTGAAAGCACTGATTACAGCCCAGGGTTTAAAAAAACAACTCTACTTTTGCGCGTACCACATTCGAGGCACCACCAGTTGCAAATAGAGCAGCCGCAGTGACCAGTTCTATAAACGCCGGGCGGGCGTCCTTGGAAATAAACACACCTGTGGTTGTGAAGACAAAGGGTGAACACGATGAGTCACAACAAATCGCAACCAAACAACTCAAAAGGGATCATAAATATGTTAAATAAGTTTATTGCGTTTGCGTAATACCTGCAACTAGTATTTTACGGGACCCGGTCTTGGAATGGTTGGCTTGGAAAAGTTATAGAAGACAGAACCCATGCTTTTAACGTAAGGGACACCCACCGTTTTTAAACTAAAAAAAAATGATCTTCTTTGAATGACATGAGAAGAAGAAACCTGCATTAGATTGAAACGTTATTTCAATGTGTTGTAGAACATCTACCCAGAACGTTTCGGACGGTTTTATATATATTAATCTTTCCTGGAGATTGCCAGCGCACGATAGTGTTGAAAAAAAAACCCCACGTGCGCTTGGCCGAATTCAAACCGGCAACCTATGTACTTACATGCACCACGCTCTAACCAACTGAGCTATTCAAGCAGGGTTGGTAGAAAGGCGATAGATTAAATATCATCTATAGTGTAGGTTTGAAAAGGTGTCCTTCGCTTTCCTAGCGGATAGACATCAGAACTGTATATTTAACATATAGGCCTACGATTATATTTGTTTTGAAATTACACTACTTAGTTCTCCAGGTAGACACGGTTGTATATATTAGTAATCTTTCCCTGGAGTGCCACTGCACGATAGTGTTGAAAAAAAAAAAAAACACCATGTGCGCCTTGGCCGGATTCGAACCGGCTAACCTCGTATTAACATGCCACGGACGCTCTAACAAATGAGCTATCAAGCAGGGTTGGTGAACAGCGATAGATAGCATCTAAGGTGTAGTCGAAAGGTTGTCCTTCGCTTTCCTAGAAGATAGCATCAGAACTGTATATTTAACAATACGATTAATTTGTTTTGAAATTTAAACTACTTAGTTCTCCAGGTAGACAAGGATGTATATATTTTTAATATTTTCCTGGAGATGCCAGCGCACGATAGTGTTGAAAAAAAACCCATGTGCGCTTGGCCGGATTCGAACCGGCGACACTTCGTATTACAGCACGACGCTCGAAGGTTAGTGGTCAAACAAGTAAAAAGAAAACCAAAACAACAGTGTTTTAAAAGTGCTTGTTATCGTATCGTTCTCATAGAAAGCATACTTTGATTTTTTTGTCATGCATAACAGCAACTTCTAAACGTCTCTAAAATTTAATTTCCTAACGGACGACGATTTGGGCTCATTCACTTAGGTGGAATTAGATCATTCCAAATGCTGCAAGAAAAAAAACGGATGTGAAGAAAATGGGCGCCCCGCTTATTTCTGGAATGGTTTTCGTGTCTCTTCAAAAACGTTTCTAAAACGTTTAAAGAAACGGAACCACAATGGAACCAATTTAAAAACTTTTAGGAAATGTACATGTATGGTGTTTAGTGGGGACGAACCTTCACTCAAAGACAGCGTCAACGTTACATATAAATGGTTGCCCCAGAATAACCTTGAACCTTTATTGCCCTATTACTATCAAACTATAACCCACAGATAAAACTCTACCTTTTCAATCCTTAGGATATGATCAAAACGTCGGTATAGATTTAGGTACAATTACACCAACTTCATACACTGTTGCTCATAAAGTTGGAATAATTTTGTTCGGACCCAATCTTAAAACGCACTTCTATTTGAACGCCTCAGTAATCATTATAGTAGATTCAACCCATTGTGTCACCAGAGGAAAAGTTTTGGACAGAGTCGATTAGTTGGGATAGGGGCCAGAAAAAGAAGACATGAGGCTCGATTCAACTGTTTCATGAACAAATTGAGATAATCTGGCTTTTCAGGTTGCCGTCATTTTCAAAGACTTTTGTGTTCCTTCGTATCCAAAACACGGGCGCTCAAAAGTCAGTAACATTCAACTCACCTGTTACATTGAATACCACTGAAGCAAATACGATTAGACAGGATGTTTGAGAGCTATGTTTTTGTAGCTACAAATGCGCTTACGCTGACCTGAATGCTTTCATTAAGCATAGAATTGATTTCTCTCAGCTATCGGACTACATGTTTCAATAGATTTAGCTTGGAATTTTAATCCCGATTTTAATTTCCAACCACTGCACATGCCCCTCATTCAATGCCCATACCTTCGGAAAAGTACTAGAGGTGACACGATGGGTTGAATCTACTATTATACTCGATTCATCTGATATGTGACCCCGTACCATTCTTGGGGAGGTGACAAATTCAATGAGGCGCAGGGACTTCTGTTAATTATGTTGTCACTTATTGTGAGCAATGTTAAGGACTGAAATACCCTATAGTGCGTTTCCATGCATGAATGAAATTGTATTTAGTGGCAGGTGAGTGAGTTGAATGACCGCAGTGTCCTCCAAGATAATCCGATGTGGCACGTGCATTTGAATTCTTTCATTTTCCGGTAGAGCTAGGTTGATCCCTCTCCGACTTAATTGAATAGGTCCAAAACTCCAGGGGACGAACGTATCAACGCAAATCGACTTGGGGGGGGGGAAAAAAAAAAAAAAAAAAAAGGGGGGGGGGGCGGGGCTGCGTGACTCATAATGTCTAGACTTAGTCACATGGCACAAAACATGTGACATTTGCAGTACGATGGTATTTTGCACTGTATGTCGGGAACGCATAACAATGTAATGTATGGTTGCCAGTTCATGAGTTTAAATAATGACCCGAATCCGTTACATAACATGTCAATACTTTACTTACAAAGAGTTAACTACTATTGAAAAAAAATGCCACCTGGCTTTCCGCATGGATTGACATGAATTGAAAGAGGACAAAAAAGTTGCCTGCTATGTTAACTAGTGGGAGGCCCGCGCTTCGCGCGGTCTCCCGCTAGCTGAGTAAACATGAGCGATCACTGAACAGGACCGGTCACTGAAACAGAATTAGCCAGCTGATTAACGACAATTTTGGCATATTGGTCGCCTGTTCTAGCTTGACCCCTCTAGTATATCGGTCATGTTTGGCTATTGTGTATTGCCTGCCAATGAGGACGACGTTGATTGGTACTTCTTGGAAAACTATTTGCCAATTGAAACCTTATGAAGTACCTCACGCAGAATTTCTGACCAAATCACAGATGACAGCCTTCACATTTTTTGTGTTTTGTCAAAAAAAAAACAAACAAACCAACAAAACAAACCAACAAACATCCTATTGATTTCGTGTACAAAACTTTAAGCTCATAGAGTCTCCCCTTGCCGGCCGACATCCGAATAAATTTTAATTTGGTGGAGGTTTTTATTTTGAAAAGTTGCACATATAATCAAGTAGGGACAACTAGACCTGGGAACAGATCTAATTTACAAGACGGCCGTATTGGGAATGAATGGTGATCCCCTTAATGACCCATTGAGGTGACTTGACCTTTTGACCCCCCTGTAACTTCACCGATATGTCACAAATGTCATTAAATGTATTTTACGTGTTAACAACTTTACAAGGATCAATATTATTGAGTTTCAACTCAATCCAAGCATGTCAGGGAATTGACCTTTTCATCCCTATAACGTGACCCCTGGGTCACGGATGGGGTCAACTGTACTTGTTCTGTATTTATGATGCCACAAGGATTATCCCTGACAAATTTCAGCTCAATCGGAGCTTGTTTGTAGATTTTGACCTTTGACCTTGAACTTTGACCTTTGGGTTCGAGACTACCATAGACCTCTTCTACTATTAATGTTACATCACTGTAGTAATAACGGGCTTTATCTGTCCTCTATAGGCTGAGATATAGCCAATTTGGTCTTATTTTTAACATTTTTTTGGAAAATTGACCTTTTGACCCCCTTAATGACCTTTGATCCCGGTATAAAAAAAAACCTGAGGTACACAACAAAAATGCATTGTTCCAATACAAATAAAAAAAATTCTGCTGTGCTTAGTTCTGGAGATAAAAATTCTTGAAATTATTTACCTTAAAACCGGAAATGACCTTAAATGACCTTTGACCTCCAAAATAAAAATACTTTGCATACACCAGGTTACACAAAAGCATATCTGCAAGTTAAGTCACTGTACTATGTTTGGGTTTTGAGATAAAAATTTTTGAATATTTTGGAATATTTTTGGTTTTTGACCGGAAGTGACCCCTTAATGACCTTTGATCCTGAAACTGTGGACAGCCCAAAGACCCTGCCTAGTAACAATACATGTGCTCTAATGACGTCACTCTGTTACGTAATTTGTAAGGACAGCGATTTTTTGAATATTTTTCACAATTTTTGGCTTTCAAATCGGAAAAGACCCCCTTAATGACCTTTGACTCCTTATCCCTGAACACCCTATATGAAGCAAGGGTCAGTGGTTCCTCTGAACCAGTTTGGTTGATATCGACGTAATCCTGTAGAAGAAGATATTTTTGACAATTAAATTACATATTTGACGCCTGTGGCCAGGTCAAAGGTCAGACAGGGTCAATGTCACATGACATAAATGGCGGACGGGTCAGCGGTCATTGAGTGTTGTACGTCTAGTCAAAATACTGTCAAAACGATGGACTGAGATAGAAGCGTTGGAAGTTTGTTGATGAAAAGAAGAAGAAGAACGAATCAAAAAAGAAACAAGACGGCTGACGGCGTCTTGTAAGAAGAATATACGGATTATGTTAGAGAAGTATGGTTGAATAATGGAAACATATCGATGTCAAGGTCAGATCTTCCAATACATAAGAATTAGGTTGCGGTTGGTAGAGGGGGGACACACTTTGTGTGTTGGTTTAATGGACAGCACAATTGCTTTGCTAGCTGTGAAACGAGCCTGAAAACAAGTAATGACGGGGGATATAAGGATATGAGTTCAATATGTATATATATTGAGAATTGGCTTTTGAGTCCTATACAAAGAATATATTTTTATAGCGAGTGAAATATATTCTTGTAAATAAAAAAAATCAATATTATTATTATTATTATTTATTTAAAGATCATGCTGACTCAAACCAAACTTGCGTTCACGGTTGTAGTCCAACTTGGAGTCTTAAATGAACAAGATCAGTGACATGAATGGGGGGGGACAGCTCAGCGGTCAGTGGTGCCAAAGTCTGGTAAGAATACGTCAAACTATGACTGAGCTAGAGGCAATGGAAGTGGTGCCAGAAGAAGAAGGAAAGAAAGCACAGACTTAGTTCTAAGATAAGTTAGGCGAGGGAAAATCACAGATGACCAGATTGACCTCTCTACCCATTTCTTTGTAAATTCAATGGAAGTCAATTACTGCCTAGAGTCACAACTCATGTTGCATTGTAAGAGTTGGTGATCTGAAAGTAACATATTGAAGTATTTGGACCCTTTGACCCCTAAACATGGGTCAAGTCGATTTAGAGTAATAATTGACTTTTATGACCTCTCATCAAGTCTATGAGATGGCTAAACGATTTTTTTTAACCCTAATTTTAAATTAAACAAACGTAAATAGGTTTGACCCTGTACCTCAGATGAACCATATTGAATCTTGAAACATAACATTTGTAAAGGGCTACAGC
>JAMKCH010024506.1:0-20134 GCA_023653785.1 Ophioderma brevispina
AAGGTTAGGATTAGGGTCAGTACCTAAATGATGACAATTGACGAGTTTTACATGAACGGTTTTAGCGCCATACTTGCAATTATTTTCAAAAATTTACCAATAAACCAAAAATAATTTTGCAACACGTTTAATGGGCAATTTGCAAGGAAATAAGCAGGTTCGTGCTGCACAGACCAGGCGGGGTGTTAATACTAAAGATATTTCCTAACCAATCCCGGTTAAGAGGCAGGTTAACATTAAACAAACTTTGAGGCATAGTTAAACCAAAATTTAGGGACGATGTTAGGCAGCTGATTCCTCCCCTATTGCATTTCTCTCAATCGTTTGTTCTACAGCGTCGACTTACGTTAGACGTACGATTGGTCGCCCTAATTACTGTTCCTGACCATTAAATTTGTCCAATGCGGAACAATTTAGTTCGATGTGCCCTATAAATGATGCACACGAAATCATGGACAGAAAATATCGTGGTCCCTTTTAAATAAATGGGCCATAACGTCTATTTTAAAGGTCTTCTTCTAGCGTGTCAACAAGTCATTCGTAATGGCTTGTGGTGGTGTCAGGATTTATCAACTGTGGAAGCGGATCGGGCCGCGTGTATCCATGATTACGGACGCTCCTAACATGGCCCTATTTTAAAGGTAATTTCAAATATCAAATTTATAGGGGAAATCCCTTTGGGGCATAAGGTTGAGAGATTAACAACTAAATATAGGGATGGGCTGTAGACAAGTATATTAAAGGTATTGCAAATTCTGCCATATAAACAGTGTTATCACTATGTCTCAGTCATTGTATGCGTACCATATTACCCAGACTTCACCAGCAAAATATTCGAGTGTTTACTGCCAAAAGACCCATCTCAATATCTGCTCATTTGTCAGGTGTGTACTTATTAAGTGTTATATCTGCAAATCACATCTGGTTAGTATTGCAGATGGTGCCTTTTCCCCTAACTAGGACCCTCGATATATAAATGCGTATTTTAGAAAATAATAAATCGAGCAAAAATATACAATGATATAATTGGGGTTTCTGATTGACTCAGTTTTTGTTCATTTTGAAATGATCATTCGCAAAATAATGAATGAAAACACCAAGAATGATGAACAAATTTTAAGATGAACACTGAATCAAATAAAAGCGCACACCACACACACACACAGGGTGTATCATATATATATATATATACTATATATATATAATAGTTAATATGTTATCAATATATATATATATATATATCTATATATATTGTAATATTATATATTGTATAAAAGACTATATGCTCAAGTCGGTGGTATACCGTACAAAAATGGTATGCTATATTGAACCTGGTATTACGTAAAATATACAATATTTTATGTATTCGGGGAAATTGAGGGAGTAGCAAATATAAAGTCGTTCCATGAGAAATTATTAAGGAAAAGGGTTTTTTTGGGGGGGGGGCGAGGGAAGAGGTGTCCCCACCCCTATACACCAGCATGGTGTGCCCGTGACGTTACATTTAAAGCAGCTATTAGGTGAAAATCCAAATTTGGTCAAATATTAGGTCTTAGATCTGGTTATTCTATGCCGCTTTCGTCTTTGATTTCAAGGTAATGCGAAAACCTGTTAAATTAGTGTTTAAATGTAAATTCCAGGATTCCAAAATAACCTAAAAAAGGCGATTTAGGTAGTAATTGGTGTCAATATACCAGAATGTGTTCGATTTGGTGTATCCTTTACACCGTACTATTTTATGCTTGTCACTGAATTAAGTAATTTGATTTGGACTTCAGACATGTCAGAATAGGTGATTACACTGCAAACAAAAGCGGATAACTTGTTTTACAAACACTAAAACGTACCTTTAAGGAGGACAGTAGGTAAAGGAGTTACTTATATTAAACACTAAAAACTATTAAAACACGTGGGTTAGTGTTAATTATATGACAGGCCTCAGTTGTGATTTAGCTCTTAGTTTAACACCTTAAAAAGCATGGAACCCGGTGTACGGATTTCTCAAAAAACAAAAAAAATCTGAAAAATTGAACGTTTTGGAGACAAATTTTCATGAGGCAGCCAATGTCTACCTTGTTCAGGACAAAGGTAGACACTTGCCTAACGCCATGAAATTGTCTTTAATTTTATTTTTATGTTTTAGATTTAAGGTGCGTGTTTAATAATCGTGTCACTATGAGATACGCACAAAATCTCAATTCCCTTACCACAGTTCAGTAGCTTTCATTCGCCAATGTATTTAGGAAAATCCACCCCCTGTTTTGGGGTATGATAATATTATACCCCGATAACACAAGGTCAGTTCAGGTCAATGTAAGATACATTGTTACTACCCACTGAACTGTGTCCTGGTGGAAGAGCATATTGTAACTCATAGTGGTGCAATACCCCATTGGTTTTAAAAATGTGTGCCGAATTTCCGAGTACCCAATTAAGTTGCAGAGGGCGCAGTGCATACAGCAGGGCGATAATCATGATGTCGAACGCGACATTCAAAGTTCGTTTTAAGCTTCACTTGGCGTGGGAGACACCTCTACAAATAATCCCTTTCCCATAAGAATTTATCACGAAACTTGCGTTTAGAGTATATTGTTTGAAATTCTCCTGAAGAATACATCATATTATGCGATAATGTTGCATTAACACCATTTTTCTTCCAAACAAAAATAATCGTGAAGAAAATGCTAAGCGGATACCTGTCTTGAACACTCATGAATAAATAATAACTATCTGACTAACTAACTAACTAACTAAATAGCTAAATAAATAAAATAAATAAACAATAATTATAAATAAATAATTAAAGAGCAGGTCCACCCACCTTTAATAAGAGAATATATTTCCTTTATTACCAGTACCAGGGTGTGCCACAATGTAGTTCAACTGGTTTCTAATCATTTTCTCTTCGCGTATATAAGCTAAGATCATTTTTAAAGCATTCACGCTTGACCCCTTTCTAAAGAAGATGTTCTAAAAAAAGTAGGATCCTGCGTAGGGTTATACACTGCCAAACCCAAAGGGTAAATTTATTCTATTTGAAAGCCGGGAAAGCACAGTTATCATGATATGTGTGTAAAATCAACTTTACCGGTGTGAAAACGGCTGTCTTAATGTTGTTCTTTAATGCAAGTATGTCATGGAAATAAATCCAACCCATGGTAAACGCGGTGTTGTTCATTAATTCCTTACTGCAGTCTATACACGATAACACCTGTGGGTGTTAATAAAACAAAAGAGTAGAAAACAAAACACTGTTGTGTTTATTATTTTAGAACGATAGCGTATGTTTTTTTTTCAAAAAAGGTTAAAAATTAAAAATTAAAAAACAAAAAATGTTCCATTAACACGTAAGTGGAACGAAGGGTTTAGGGACCCGCAAATATTGGCAGTTTACGAATAGTTATTCAGACTCAAATTGATTGTAATGGTTCTAACTTTGAATACGCTTTTCATTAAAAAAAATTTTACAAATCAGGGCTATACGGAGGATTTATTTTGGGGGTGCGGGTCTTTTTTTGTTTGTAAAAGTGGATACAACCCCCCCCCCCAAAAAAAAAAAAAAAAAAAAAAATTGTTTTTACTTTTTGATTATTTCATCACCAATAAAGTGGATTTTTGGTAAAATTTCTCTAAATGTGGACATTTTTATGCAACAAATTCAGCAAAAGTGGACCTTTTGTGCGTACGGGGAAAATCCATGCCCGTAGTTAGATAATTGTGCGGGACCCCTAGGAACCCCGCCCCCTTTCCACCAATGGGGAATGTCACAAAATCAAGCACAAACTCAATTTTACCCACAAATGTCACTATCTTTGTTGCACTCACATGACCGGATATATTTTACGAAAACGAGGACCGTGTTAATTTGGTTCCCTTCCAATATAAAATCTTTTTACCTTTAATGTGTAGGCTTCTTTGAGAAATTGAGACACTTCTAATTTTTTATTGCTGGTTGTTATCTGCCTCTCTGGTTCTAAATTTCGTAAAAGTGTTTCCGTGAGGCCCCCCCCCCCGTGTCCACAAACGTGAAAATGAAAACCTTGTCTCACTTAAAGGTGCATTTGTGCTTTCAATACACGTCCTTTTTATTCATTGATCATAGATATAATTGAGATAAAAGCTTATTCCCAAAATTTGTGATGATTCCGATCTTTGCGGTTTGTGTTTCTGAGATTGCTCGTTCCCACGGTCCCATGGCTTCCTGTGCTGTAGTTTCTGTCTTTTTTACAAAATACAAAATTGCGAATTTCTACAGATGCGACCGAATTGCACGTAAGATTGGGCACAGTGGATTACTAAGGCTACAGGTCAGAGGATGATAAAAATCTTAACTCTTTTAGGTAATTCGGGGGGACGAGGATGCTGATCATGAATGCCCGTTTAACTGTTAAATTCGAGGGCCTGCACCCATCTGTTAATTCCCCAAAATCATCATAAAATGGGATGGTCCTTATGATCAAGAATTAGTCTGTCCCCCCCAAAAAAACAAATTGCCAACATTAGCGTAGCATGGTCTCATTTAAAATCAGGTCGGCTAGGGGTTTACGATTTAAATTCAGGTAAGTTTTTATTTAACATTAAAAAAAAAATGGAAATTTAAAGCTATTTTTAGTTAAATCTACATAAATTGATATCATGACAAAGAGTACATACATAGCTGACATATGGTACCCGAATAATGTAGACCCAACTAGTGCTTTGTTAAAGGGGCATTTCGTGATCCATTCCCTCCCCTCTCCCTTCCAAGATTTTACCTCAAGAAATTTAGATTTGTTCTACTATCGGAACGTGGCCCCGTATATAATGTGTGACTAATCTACGTGCAAATCCCAGTATATTGAGAATTCGTAATTTTGTATTTTCTGGGCCGTAAACAGACAAGAAATTACAACACAATGGGGTATGCGCGATAGAATAATTCGCTCCAACATCAACAGTAGGTATGGTGGATTTTGGTTTAGTTTCTTCCAAAGCACCAAAATTTGGCCCAGATGTTCCAATATCATAATTTTTATTCGAAAGACGCCAGAGGACGCACTGAGCCACCAAATCCAATATGGCCGCCACCGGAATTAGAATTCAAATCCGAAAGGGTTATATTTATGAATGACTCATATTTTTAGGTTATTGGGTTGGTGATTAGGCAAGGGTTATTTAATGATATGATGTCAACTTTATCCTTTAAAACCGCAGGTTGCCCCATAATAAAATAAGGGGTTTGAAGGTTGGAGTTCAGATTCTAATGTTATTAAAGGATATGACAACCTCATCATTTAAAGCCGCCCTATTGAAAAAATCCATATCGCCGCCCACGAATACGTTTCCTAAAAATTCTTAAAATCTGAATAATGGCACCGTTTGGGCTTTTTGGGTTGAAGAATGTACGTTAAATTGGAGCCACATGATATGGTATATGTTACAGTTAAGTCATTCGTGCAGTTAGTTCCACTGTAAACGGGCCTCGACCTTTTGACCACCCACCAAAATCATTGTGGACATGAATCCATTCATAAGTTTGATGTATGTAAATGATCCCACTCACAGGGACACAATCCATTCACTGATCAATGACATGCTATGGATTAGCTATAACCACACCACTGTGGGCATGAACATGGCTAGTAGGCCTGTTTACACATGTTGGAAGCCTTGGTAGAAATGGTCGTTTTGATCTTTTTAGCACCGTATGTCAACAAAACACCACCTTACAGAAAATAAGGATTATCTTGGTTGTCAGCTTTCTACGAAGAGTATAGGTCTAACAGTTGTCCAGGCGCCTCTTGAATCTGCCCATCCACTGGTGATTTTTGCCATAGAGTTAGCCATTATACCCTACCAAACTAACACTCTTATAAATTAAACCATTTTGGATTTTTAGAATGTTCCATCATAATAAAATTCACATAGGTTATGTGATAATATATTCTACAATGAGAGCTCTACGAAGAAAAATCCCTTGAGTCACTGTTCTCGCCAACGACGTGAGTTTTCTCATGTCCTATGCGTTAAGCACAGAGTACGCAGACAGCAACGGGCAGTAGCAGTTGCGTCCAGCAACGGCAGTATCTGATGCTATTCAGAGCCGAATTTCATCTTGACCACGCGACCATCCTCTACATTACTTTTTCCATGTAAAAATATGATCTAAAGGAACTAATGAAAGATATTACATTTGAATATGTATATTACGTATCAAGTTAACAGTATGTCCTCTACAGAGTCATTAATTGGGAACATTGTCTTTGAAGATACCTTGCAAACTCCTAAGGAAGATGGACTTGTATCACTCGAAGGAGATCTTCAAACAATTTAATGCTATCTCTGCCAAGTAACTTCCTCAGATAGCAATTCAACTAGTATATAGTTAAATGCTGGCCCTCGGGTATGGGGCAACTCTTAAAATCGCATCAAGAGCTAAGAAGGGAGGTATCACAAATCTGCAGGAGCTAGTAGAGCAGTTCTCATACCAACGAGAAAAGAGAAATTAGAAAAAGAAGCTGGCTCTGCAAATGATCCGTATGGGAAAATTTCGGCCTATTGGTTAATCCTGTCGTGTTGTATATAAATGCGCGTTCCTTGTTCTTTTGGCGTTTGTAAGGCACTTCAGGTCTAATGGGACAGAGCTAACCGAGTTCGAGAAAGACATAACTTGGTTCCGGCTTGATGCCCCGGGAGGCCACTTGTCTTCAAAGGTGGATATGATGCAGTGAACAAGAAAAACGCGTAAAAGGTCTCTTTTCCAACAGGCGTGTACTCGCGTACATTGATTAGGGTGTCAAAAACAGCAAAATATGGAAAAAAAGGGATGTTTTTTTTCGTACCCCGAAAATTGTGATGTACGCGAGATCAAAATCATAAAAAATGTGTAATTGGAGAAGTAAATGCACATGAGCAAGCAGATAATAAGGGTACTTTTATCAAAATAATGCATTGCTTACTGTTAAGGTAGCAAAAACTGGCAAAAGTACTTGTTTATGGTAGCCAAACAGGCAAAAATGCTTGTTTAGGTTTGTTTTTTAGTGGTGGACATACTTGTTTAGGGGTGCATTTTGGAAGTCCATGGGTTCACGCAGTAGGTCAGGTAGAACCTTCATGTGACCGTAAAGTGAGATATATGCATTTTTGTTTTGCTGAAAATTATAGATTTTTTTTTAACAAAAAAAAAAAAAAACTAAAAAAACATGGTGTGTAGAAGAAGAATCTGCCGGTGCCCCCTGGGCCTACTGGGCATTTTGAGAAATCCAAGATGGCGTCGCCATTAATGATAATTATATATTACCCCCTATATTATCAAACTATGGAGTACTAGATGTACTATAGATCCAATGAACAAGTACTTGGCACTTGTAACATTAAGTCATACTTCAATTCAAATGGAAGCCCCTATCCAATAATTTTAAATATGCCCTATTTAGAGCAAATACTGCGAGAAAAATAGACTTGAACTACTTATGGTTATGTTATTAAGACACAATAAATATATTTATGATACTTTGAAAAATTGTAACATGGCGTCAATAAATATGGCAGCCAAAAACGGACATCTTCAAAAAAATACATGACACAAATCTATGAAGTATTACAGCCGTCAAATCGAAATCAAGGTGCCAATTGCATTAGAAAATGTACCTTGATCTTACCAATTACCAACATAACAGTTCAATTTGTTTAAATGCGCCAAAATCGAAATAATAACCAATATGGTGCAAAATTTTTTCAAATACCATAGGAATTACATTTTGTCACATATAGTGACTCAATTTTATTTTGCACATTTTATTCATAGGGATTACCTGGTATCACTGGTTATGAGCTGGGAACATTTCGAATTGTTTCATTGACACCAATAATTCTATACTGAAGGTAATATTTAGAAATTGGGTAAGTGTTTTGAGATATTCACGTTTTTGGCAGCCATATTGATTGACGTATGTTACTTCAAAGGATCATAATATATTATTGTGTCTAACAACATAATCTAAGTACTTCAGGTTTATTTTTTCGTACTCGCACGCGTATTGTGTTATAGGGATATTTTAAATTGATTAGATTGGGCTTCCATTTGAATTTGAGAGTATGACTTAAGTTACAAGTGCCATAAACTTGTCATGGGATCCTATAGTATAGCTAGTTAAACCCCATAGTTTTGATAATACAGGGTTGAATATATAATTATCATTTATGGCGAACGCCATCTTGGATTTCTCAAAATGCCCCAAGGATGCCCAGGTGGCACCCGGCCATGGCAGATTTAGTCTACACACCCATACATAATCTATTCATTTTCAGCAAAAACATTGTGTATATACTTAACTCTACGGTCAGGCGCTAAGTTGCCATATCCAACCGACTACATCATATCCGCCTTTGAATAACAAATGCCCCCCCCGGCCTTGATGCTGCTGGAGGTGTGACGCTCATAAGCTTGAATAATTCAGGAAATTAAAAAAAAAGTCTGTATAAGGTTATCTGGCAAATTTGGTGCTTTGGGAGAAGAAATAAAAGAAAATAAAATAAAAAAGGAACATTAAATCAACTAAATGTTGGAATTAATCTTTTCTTTAGGATATCTAGTGAACATGAATCAAATAAAAATAAAAGTACTAGGATCACAAAATGCACCTTAAAAATATGGAGTCACTAAAAGTTCCAGGTCAAAAGTACAAGTGCTGTTTGTACTTCATTCACAACAAGCTTTTTGTGAGAATGGAATAAAAGTAGAAATGCCCAAAATTTGGGATCGAGCTTTCCGCCAATATTATTAAATGTTGCTGGCAACGCTATTTTTTTTTTTTATTCATTTTCACTCGTCGTCCATTTAAATGCAAGAGTTGCTTTCAAAATCTAGGCTCTTGTTATCATTCGTTATCAGTTTCTGTAAGAGTCAGCCGGCCGTCGTCTGCTTGAATTTACCTTACTGGACGCATGTTGGCGCTATTCCAATTATAGATATTGTGTGATAGTAGTGCAGCGTTACATCGTCGTTCGCCGTATCAAATCGACGGAGTGTTCTATCTGGTTTTAGAAAACTAAATAGTTCAAATTGTGTTGTACAAAATAGCTACCGTGACCCTGCCATTAAAATATTATGCATTTAAACCACAAAAATCATACATTTTACGAAAAATATTATATTAATACATAATACATAACATTAAATAGCACAAATATGCGGCCCTCTTCCCAAGTCATCCTAAACCTATCACTAATTAAAAACACTTTCCCCGGAACAGCCACTCCCCCCCCACACACGCAGTACTCGCTCATTTTCATGGTGTTTCCGTAATTTTGTGGAACTTCCTGGTATCTTAACAGCAAACGTAAAGTTCCTGCAGCAAAGTTGCCGGAAGATCCGTCAATTAACGGACACAGTACTAGTTGAATGCGTGGGGCCACGTTGGGTTAAAGTCGGGGGAGGATGAAATGAATATTTGGTTGGTGTATGGCCTAGTATGCAATGGTTTTGTTTTGGTGCATGTGTGTATGAAATCGTGGGCCCGAGTTGCATTTTTTAAAGTATTGAGGACTACAGTTACGAAAACAATTTTCAGACTCACGCGCAATGACGAAAGCCAGGTGTTCAATCGCCCGACTTCAACGTAGTACGCGTGCGTATTGATGGGTTCTAAATCAGCAGCCATCGAACCGCGATACATGCATCGCGATGGTATAATGTCATCAAATCCATCCACAATGGATTTATTTATAGAGTGTATGCGTCTGTAGGGTCACAGGTCAGAAATACTTTCAAACACAAATAAATGAGCCTTGTGCACATTAATAATCAGATTTTTTAATCTAACCACAGATTTGATGATTTTAATCAGATTGCATCAAGAATTTGGTATGTCCAAAGCCACAATTATCTATACAATTCAACATTACACTTAACATTATTCTAATCTTACTCAGAGTTCCATGACGGCCCCCAACTAAAAGTAGTATCCTCACAGCGGACGCCTCCAAAAGACAGTAACATAAATACAATCCTGGGGCCCGTTTCCCCAAACTTGTGTGTAACCCTACGTGAATACTAACTCATGCGTACTGTCATACTTCACAGACATTTTAATACCACTTACACAGTGTTGGACAAATTTGTCTACTCAGGAATGACCTAGTATGCCCGTTGATTTACGACTGAGTTTCGGGAACGACCCCAGGTATTCTACCAGCATCCGTCTGTCGCTAATGTCCTCATTTAGGGACTACAAACTGGAATCACCTTTTGATTCCAAACTAACTCTTTGGCTGTAAAAGCGACAACAAACAGTTTTATAGCTTTCAAGCTCAGGCGGTCTCCAAAGTATTAAAAATCCTGGCACACTATTAGAGCATAACTCTACCATTAATTGTAGATTAAAACTAAGCTATAAACTATACTGTATAGCTCATGATTACAACTGCTGCACGGTAAGTCCTTCCAGTAACAAGTATTTTAACTTCTCGGACAGCTGGATTTCCTTTTCTAAAATAATCAGTACCTCATCATCATGCATATTTTCACATTTATAACTTCATGGGGAATCCCGATATGCATTGCAATGTTTATATCTAAAGCATAAACAAGTGACTCCAGTTCTAAGTTAAACATTGGGGAAATTCCCATTTCCCCTATTGGCACTCTATCTTAAAGGTCCCCTTGCCACAAACAACCACTAGGGTAATCCTCTTGATCTCGTTTTTATAGTAAACAAAAGCTACTTTTCCCGTGAGAAATATCTTCTCAAATAAAATTGGAAAAATACAATACCATTCACAAAATGGAGGACTAAGAACATTTTTCAAAGGCATGGCGTCTATACCTTAACATTTTTGTGTTAATTTTACATACATTTTTGTGTTAATCTGCTTACATTTTAACAATTTCTTACATTGCTGCCGTCAGTCTATATTAAGAGTTGTAATATTAAATTTCTGAACAAAAATTTAGCACTTGGACAAGGCATCGCCAGACAATTTTCTTTTCCTTTGATAATGTCTTATGTCCAGATGGTATTTCCTGTAGAAGGTTAAACTACACCTAACAAGTCTCCGATTCTGTTTGCATCTTGTGGATGGAAGCAAGGGGATTGTGAATCGTGTCAAACTAGAAAGGGGTTGCACGGAGGTACTCAAGTACCACGTCAAATTTTGCTAATGACAATAGCAATGCAAGCCATTCTTTCTCAATTGTTGAGTACTTTTTCTGATGTTTGTTCAAACTTTTGGAGAAATAAAATACAGGATGAGCCTACATCATTTTCATTCTACTGCATGAGAAAACTCCAACCAAGCCGACATCAAATGGCACTCAACTGCCAACTTGAATTGTGTCTGAAAGTCTGGCGAATCAAACTGGCGATTCATCCAAAATAGACTGAGTTTCTCAAATGCTTTGGCATTGCTCTGACCACACAAATTTTGGGTTTTTCTTCAGGAAGGTTGGTCGCGGCCACGCAATTTCTGAGAAAATTTGGACAGTATTTTGTCATACCGACCAACCTAAGAACTCTCATGAGATCTCTTTTGCTCTGTGGTGTGGGGAATTTTATCAAGTTGCTTCCACTTTTGCCGTGATGGCCTAATTTGCCCGTGTCATACAACATGCCCCACACCCACTAAGTATGTGACATTGCATGGCAAAATTCACTTTTCACCAGACTCGCAGTCAAACCTTGTGCTTGAGATAGTTCTCAAACAATTGATGGAGCCGTTCTCATGTGTTTTCCCATTGTTTCGCTGTACACAAGGAGATCATCCACGTAAGCTTCACAATTTTCTTTGTCTGCGGCTACTCTGTTCACCGATCGTTGAAATGTTGCGGCAGAATTTTTGAGACCAAATGCCATTCTTTTGTATTGGTATAGGCCATCGGGTTTACAAAAGGCTGAAATTTCTTTGGCACGGTCAGTGAGGGGAACTTGCCAATACCTCTCCAACAAATCAAATTTGCTAACAAATTTGGCATTTCCAACTCTATCTATGCAATCATCAATCCGTGGGATTGGATATGAGTCGGTTTTGGAGCAGTGGTTGACTTCCCGAAAAATCTGTGACAAAACGGAATGAACCATCAGGTTTGGGAACCAGAATACATGGGGAGCTCCATCCACTATTGCTCTGTTCTACTATTCCATTGTCTAACATGTATTTCACCTCATTTCTGACATGTTGCAACTTGATTGGATTCAACCTATAAGGATTTTGTTTTATAGGCTCGGAGTCACCTACATCAATGTCGTGGGTTATGACATGTGTCTCACTGGGTACATCAGGAAATATGTTTCCCCACTCGTGAATTAACTCTTTCAATTCACCTTGTTGACTTTCTGGGAGATGACCTAGTTTCTTGTCTAAATTGGAAAGTATGTCAGAATTTGGTAATTTAATACCATAATCATTTTTCTGTGTTTACAGTTCTGTCTTGTTCAGGTACTGACTCTGTGATGTCATCATTTGCACACTCATCACTAACACTGGATGACACCACACACGCAGGCTTAACGTTATCATCTCTTTCATTATACTCTTTGAGCATATGTGACATAGATATGAAGACCAAGCCAGTCACTGAAAAACAAAAAAGGTAAGAAAATGTATATGTTCCATAAAGCCAACATTGAAAAACTCAAAGAGGGCCTGAAGGCAGTTAGTGAGGATGTGATAAATCAATTTAGTCAATCCAGTGCTACTGTTGATAAGCTATGGAATACTTTCAAAACGGGTATTCACAAGGCTATGGACTCGCATATTCCAAGTAAGTTATCTAATAATAAGTACCGCACACCGTGGATCAACCAACGGATAAGAAGATTGTTGAGAAGGAAGCAACGGGCTTATAACAAAGCACGCCAATCCAGCTCCCCAACAGATTGGGATAACTTCAAGAAACAGAGGAAGTATGTTCAGAAGGAACTAAGAAGTCGTATTGGGAATATGTGAAAACAACCTGTTTGGAGTCTCCAAAACAGTTTTGGAGTTTTATTAATAAGCTGAAAAAGGACAATTCTGGCATCTCTTCACTCCGTGGCAGAGACGGTTTGTTGGTCTCAGACAACACTCAGAAGGCGGAGGCCCTCAACGAACAGTTTGAGTCAGTTTTTACTGATGAGAAACCGCTTGATGCATCACACTTGAAGGACCAAGCTCAGTTCCCTGACATCCAACAGATTGTTTTTACCGTACACGGTGTTGAAAAACTCTTGCAAGGCCTGAATGAGAACAAGGCATCGGAACCTGATGAGATCTCGCCAAGGATCCTGAAACTAGCTGCTGTTAAGTTAGCACCAGGGCTAACTATATAAAATCTTTCAGCATTCCTTGGACAGTGGAACACCACCTGAAGATTGGTTGTTAGCAAGTATCTCTCCCATCTACAAAAGGGGGGGGGGGCAGAACTTGCCCAGGGAACTATCGCCCAGTTTCACTAACTTCAGTTAGCTGCAAGATTTATGAACACATACTACACGCCCATATCATGGATCATCTTGACAGATATCACATATTAACTGATTTGCAGCATGGATTCCGTGCATTTCACTCGTGTGAAACCCTGCTGATACAAACAGTTCACGACCTAGCTTTATCTCTGGAAAAGAAGCAGCAAACTAATCTCATTGTTACAGATTTCTCAACAGCTTTCGATAGAGTACCTCACAACCGGTTGCTGTTAAAGCTTACTCAGTATGGCATCACAGGAAACAACCATTCATGGCTAGCTAAATTTCTCAGCAACAAACGACAGAGAGTTATATTAGGTGGTGAATACTCACCGTGGGTTAAAGTAAGATCAGGTGCACCACAAGGCACTGTGGTTGGACAACTACTCTTCCTGATATACCTGAACGACCTGCCCAGAGGGATAACATCATCTTTTCGCCTCTTCGCAGATGATTGCGTGGTTTACAGGGATATTGCGAGTAAGGAAGACTCAGCCAAACAACAGGATGACCTGAACGTTTTGGATAAATGGCAGCATTCCTGGCAGATGTCATTTAACACAGGTAAATGTTTCCTCCTGCGCATCACACATAAGAAAAAAAACATTGAGGTTGACTACACTCTTGGTGGATAAGTGCTTCAGCAGACCAACAGCCATACTTACCTCGGGGTGGAAATCACTAACAACTTGAAGTGTAATGAACAGGTGAACAAAATTACTGCCAAAACCAACAGGTCTTGGGGTTTATACGTAGACATCTCTCTTAGTGCCGGCAAAATCTTAAAGCACAGACCTATACCACACTAGTTAGACCCACTCTGGAATATTCTTCCACTGTTTGGGATGCCAATTCATCCACGTTGACCAAACAGATTGAAACTGTGCAAAGACGGGCGGCTAGGTTCGTGATGGGCGACTACGATAGGCATAGCAGCCCTACCAACATGATGAAGATCTTGGAATGGGAGACACTGCAACTCCGTAGGAAAATTGCAAGGGTAACAATGATCCACAAAATAGTCAATAGATATGCTGCCATACCGGAGCAAAAGTTTCTGCAGCCGGTCAAGCGCAAAACTAGAACACAGCATACAAAAGCTTTCCAACGACCAACTGGCAATAAGGACTGCTGGGTGAACTCCCTTTTTTCCATATACCATACCACATTGGAACGCCATACCAGAACTATTAATTAACATTGAAGACACCAAGATATTTAAGCAAGAAATCACAAAGCACTTTTCCACACCTCATAGCAAGTAAATATTCTGCGCTGCGCACAACAAATCCTTCTCGCGTGGCTTCGTAGGAAGCGTTGAGAAGTATCTAAGCAGAAGCAGAATTGTCGACTTTTACGTCTACCTGGTGTTTTGATCACATAGTCAAGGTCTCCCACTTTGTTCTCAATCTCATATGGTCCAGGGCGAAGGATGGCCTTGTATTGGAAAAAGTGCCAAAACTTTGTCACCTGGTTTGAATACTCTGCTCCTGGCATCTTTGTCATACCATGTTTTCATTTTGGCCTGGCTCTGTTTGAGATTTTGTTTGGCAATTTTTGGTGGCTCTTTGGAGCCTGTGTCTGAATTGAGACACATAGTCTAACAAATTCACATCAGGATTTTCACACAACCACTTTTCTTTCAGTAGTTTCAATGGTCCCCTTACTTTGTGACCAAACACCAACTCAAATGGACTAAATCCTAATGACTCTTGTACAGCCTCACTGTAGCAAATAACAGGAGACGAACTAGGATGCTTTTACCTCTGTCAATCCTCTCAAATTCAAAACAATATGTTTTGATCATTGTTTGCAATGTTTGGTGGTACCTTTCTAGGGCCCCCTGGGATTTTGGGTTGTTTGCTGAAGAAATGTACTGGGAAATTCCCAACTGGTCCATAACTTGTTGGGACACACCTGACATGAAATTTGATCCTTGATCAGACTGAATTGATTTTGGAAGGCCTACTAGGGTGAAAAACTTGGTTAGAGCTTACACTATATTATGTACCCTAATATTTCTCTAGGGTATAGCCTCAGGGAAACGTGTGGAAGCACACATGATGGTCAGTAAATATTGATTTCCTGACTTGGTCTTTGGAAGTGGTCCTACGCAATCTATTAACACCCTACTAAATGGCTCATCAAATGCTGGTATTGGTTGCAAGGGAGCAGTAGGAATTTTCTGATTGGGCTTGCCCACCATTTGACATGTGTGACAAGTCTTACAATACTCAGACACATCTTTTCTGAGTATAGGCCACCAAAAATGGCTCCTAATTCTGTCATGTGTTTTTCTCACACCTAAATGTCCTGCCATGGGACTATCCCTATCACTTCCCTATGGTATACCTTTGGCACAACAATTTGATGCACAACCTTCCATTCTTCATCTACAAGTGCATCGGGTGGCCGCCATTTTCTCATGAAGACACCATTTTGCTTGTAGAAACATACAAGAATTTGCTCGGCTTCCTGTTGCGTCAATGCCCTCTCACCTAATTTCCTAAGTGATGGGTTATTGTGTTGCTCATTTACCAGCTTGTCATGGCTTTAAGGGTCTCCTTTACAGTCCCTAACTCTATCATGCTCAGCGGCTGGATTTTCATTGTTTACCAGCTTGTCACTTTGTTTGTGCTCAGGGGCTGGATTTTCACTAACAGGGAATTTAGTCTCCCCTGAAGAGGAAGATGACCTCCAAATTCCTCTAACTTTGAAAGAAGAGTATCCTCTAAATTTTGGACCAAGTCATCCTCAACGCTCTTCCTATATGTATGAGTATGAGTATTTTGACTCATCACCTGCTCACTATTTTCTTGTGAGGCTTTTCTGGTCATTGACCTAGTTACTGCACATGCTGGGAAAATGTCTATTTCCTCATCAAATTCATCCACAATTTTATAGGGCACCTGGGAAACTATGGGAAATGGGAGTACTTTCTCCCCTGCCAAAAATCATTCCCTAACAACATGGATACCCCTTTACTGGGAGTTCTTGTCTAACACCAATTGTGACAGTTTCAGAAACCAAGTCTGATTTCAAATTCATTTTGTGAAGAGGGACACTAATACAACCCATACATATCCCATGAATCAATGCACTAGTTCCTGTGGAACTCTCAATATCAAATGGAAGTGCATCTTCCAATATCATAGACTGTGCGCAGCACGTGTTCCGCATGATTCTAATGGGTTTTGGATCTAAACTATCACCTGAAAGTGACCAAAATCCCTCCAAAACAAAAGGCTTAAAATTAAGCCTTACTTTTCTGTGTCAATTCCTTTTGTGGAATTTCTTGTTTTTGAACAGAAGAATGAACTTTTGACCTCAAAGTAACTGCACAACCTATCGGTTTTGACTCACTTTTGGCTCTCTCCAGTTTGGGTGGATAGCCATATATTTCCCATATATGTCCTGGCTTTTTAAGGTGATGGCATGTGAACTGTGATTTGAGTCTCATCCCATGCTTTTGATTAGCACCATTTTCGTTGCTCCCCTTTTCTTGGGGACCTGTATAGGATTTCCCCTCCTGAGTGCTACCATGAGACGCTTTGTTAGAACCCGACTTATTGTTGTATTTGTTGTACCTAGTAAATTCTTGGCTAGGCCTACTAGCATTACTTAGTTTGTGAGTCAAAGCATAGTCGTCGGCCTTTACGGCTGCTTCACGCAAACTGTCAATTTTGTTTTCATCCAGATGTTTTTGATATCTGGATGTAGACACTTTTTGAACTCTTCAACTAACATCAACTCCCTAAGTTGACCAAAATTTTGTCCAACTTCTTTTGAGAGAAACCAGCGATCAAACATTCGTTCCTTTACACGGGCAAATTCAACATGGGTCTGGTCATCCTTTTTCTGACAAGACCTGAATTTTTGTCTATATGCCTCTGGCACCAATTCATATGCTTTGAGCACTGCCTGCTTAACCTCGTCATAATCACTACATCTGTCTATTGACATGGCCGAATAAATTTCTCGGGCTTTACCAATGAACACTGACTGTAGCAACAAGGTCTGAGATTCCTTGGGCCATTTCAAGCTTTGGCAATTTTCTCAAAGTGTAAGAAGTATTTGTCTACTTCTTGTTCCTGATATTTTGGAACCAGGTGAATGTTTTTCGCCGCATCAAAACCAAAGGGCTTGGAAGAGTCTGATGAACTAGCCTGTTGTTTCAGTTTTTCTAACTCTAACTGAGCTTCAAGCTCTTTTGGTTTCATCTCATTTTGCAATTTTTCCTTTTCCAATTCCTTTTCTTTTTCAATTTGCAATTCCATCTCTTTTTGTCTCATTTCATTTTGCATTTTTATTTCCAATTCCTTTTCTTTTTGTTGCAATTGCAATTTTTCTTTTTCTAATTCAATTTCCTTTTCTCTCTGTTCCTTTTGAATTTGCATTTCCATTTCCTTTTGATTTTGTTCCATCTCCAATTTTTCTTTTTCCAATTGCATTTTCATTTCAACCTCTTTTAATTTTATTTGTGCCCTGTTCCAGAACCTCTTCTATCCTATCCAAATATAAACTATCCCAAATATCATCCTGAACAAAATTTTCAATTAAATTATTCTTAATGACTTGCTTTCGCATAGCATGTTTTGCCTCAAGTCCTAAATGCTTGGCTATTTTCATTAACTCAGGCTTTCTCAGCTCACCAAACTTCTCCCAAGCTATTTGAACTCTTCTGCATTAAACTCCATTGTGATTGTTCTCTACAACACAATATAATATTGACTTGAACCAAACTATACTTTAGTACATGTAATACACACAACATTTTGTATGCCAAAAACGTGCACAATGTTTACAATGTTAATCACACTTTTAATGTGTAAATTCTGAACAATAAGGCTCAAATTTATCTAAATTCAATTCCCGGACGAGCCCCCAATTCTGTTATGACGTAGGCGTCACAGGTCAGAAATACCTTTCAAACACAAATAAATGAGCCTTGTGCACAAGTAATCTGAATTTTATAATATAACACAGATTTAATGATTTTAATCAGATTGGATCAAGAATTTGGTATGTCCAAAGCACAATTATCTATACAATTCAAAATTACACATAACAATTATAATCTTACTCAGAATTCATTTATGTCTCCAACTAAAAGTAGTGTTGCAGTTCACATAAATATCCAGGGTATATTCCATGCGAATCTTCTTAGTAACTTTTGTCCAGCAGTTCAGGAAGACGGGGTTTTCCCTCGACGACACTAATATTCTGCAATACAATCCAGGTATTCTACCACCATCAGTCTGTCGCTAATGTCCTCATTTAGGACCACAAAATGGAATCACCTTTTGATTCCAAAACTAAAGCTCTTTTGGCTTAAAAGACAACAGCAAACAGTTTTATAGCTTTCAAGCTCCGGCGGTCTCCAAAGTATTATAAATCATGGCACTATATAGAGCATAAATCTACTATTGTAGATTAAAACTAGCTATAACTATACTGTATAGCTCCTGATTACGACTGCTGCTTCAGTCCTTCCAGTAACAAGTATTTTAACTTCTCACAGCTAGATTTCCCTTTCTAACAATAATCATTACATCATCATCATGCATCATTTCACATTTATAACTTCATGGGGGAATCCCCAGATCATGCAATGTTTTGATCTCAAAGCATAAACAAGTTGACTCAGTTTCTAAGTTTACATCTTGGGGAATTCCCATTTCCCCTATTGTGTAATCTATCTAACAGGTGCACCTTGCACAAACAACACTACGGGAATCCTTGATCTCTTTTTGTAGTCAACAAAGTACTTTTCCCGTGAGAAATCTCTTCTCAAATAAAATTGAGAAAATAAAATAAAATACTATTTTCAATCACAAAATGGAGAAAATATAACATAGAGAAAGTGTGTAATTGGTAAATCAATCGCTTGTAAGTTCCTAAATCTTCAAGAATGGGTCGCGGTGCTCAAACCAACGTCTTCGCTACCCGGTTTCCTAGGAGACCGATTAATTCCGTGTCCTTCATTTCCGCAAAATTAGCATGAGGCGATCGCTCATTAGCTCAAAGCCGCCGTCTGTCATTTTCTTCATCAGGACATTGACAAATACTTTTGTGGATTTGTATTATTGCATTGAGTATTGTTAAGGAAACGCTACCTAATAGTGATAAGGCTCAGAACAACATCATAGTCTTTAAATGCGGATGTTGTACCAACATGTTGGGATCCCGACAGTTTGTGACGTACTAAAATAAGCAAAATATTAACTGACAGTTTTAAAGTAACTTTAGAGTTTCAGTTGGCCCTTTTCTGTTGCACGCACTTGATTCAGGAAAATACATATTTTATTTGAATAATACAGGATGGTATAACCATGATATAACCAAATATTTAATTTATTTAGTACTCATCAATAGATACACGATACATTGCACACATGACATTAAAATCATAATATATACATATAAATCATTGTAAAAACATTAGATCAGAATTAAATCGGCAAGAATGGAGGATTGATATACAACCAGAAATTGAGTACTAAGGATAACCCAAAAAAGCCATAAAAAAATCCATCGGGGTCCTTATGCAGTTAGAAGACAACAAATATATAAACAAATTTACATTGGATAAAATATTAATAAACATAATAAAAAAACTCTTTAAACTGTGCACCACCTGTTTGCAAAAATCATTGCACATCAGCACTACAACTAAGCACTTTCACTCTCACTCACAAAGATTTTGCTCACCG
>JAMKCH010024507.1:0-19434 GCA_023653785.1 Ophioderma brevispina
GGTTTGTTGAATGGTTTTCAACTGTAATATGGGTGTTTTAGGCGGGGGCATCCCCAACTTTGTTTAGGGTAGGAATGTGTTGCGAATGGGGGCTTGTGAACTGAAATTTTTGCTAAAAAATGGGTCTTTGGACCCTAACTCTTGACTGGGGGGAACTGAATTTTGGGCCAAATTTGAAGTGTGGGGCTGAGAAACTGGGAAATTTTCAGCCATGGAGCTAAATGTTGTGGTAGAGGTATTAACAGGCCCGTAGCCACGGGGGGGGCGGGGGTGGTGCGATGTACCCACCCAAATTCTCTCAAAAATTCCAACAAGGAGGTTCCACAAATTAATGTGTCGCAGCGAAAGCGGAGCTAAGAAAAAGTTGGGGGTTTAGGCTGCTTTGGTCAAAAAAGGCAATAGGTTGGGCAAAAAAGGTTCAACTTTGCACAAATTTACACCCCTTCTATTGTGGGAAAAGGTCCACATTTTGGGGAGGAAAAGGTCAAACTTGGGAAAAATCTGCACTCCCCCCCCAGAAAAATCTGGCTATGGGCCTGGGTTCTTAAGAACTGAAACTAGTTGAACAAGTTGTAATGAGCAAATCAGAGATAGAGTAAGAGGGTGGTATGATTTACACAGAAATACAGCAGAACTATTTCAATTGGTTACTCAGGGGTTCATAGTGTGGGTTGGTGTGTATTACCGTAGATTTACATGCTAAAAATTGAATAGTGGTGCTGTTTGGGTGGTCAATCAGGACCCACCCAAACTATCAGAAATGATGGGGTTGTGCAAATTTTCCTACTGATGCCCCCTCTCAAGGGGGAAATGTTAGTACAGGGAAAATTTTAAAATCCAGTTCAAATTGTGTTTTTAATGTACACTAAGTGTCGTTAGTCATAGATTAGAAAAAGTATATATTTGCCTACTAGGTTCCAACCTTGAGGTAAAGACAATATCAGGATTGAAAAATATTTTAAATTTGCTTAGGCAATAGCTTCAAAGTATGAAGGATAAGTCTGATAGAATTCTCATAAGGTACCTTTTTCCAGCTGTAGTAGAATTGACAAAAGAAAAGGAACAGAAAACACGCAGAATGTTCACAACGATACGCATTCTCCATTCAATTACGTTGTTGTAGTTATAAGTGTCAGTCTCGGACAATAATGTAACTAAATCTCCGATCCCTGACTTGATTAGGTTGCTTCTGGCCTTATTATTGCAGGTATGTTAGGATACCTGTACGTGTTACATACATGCAAAAATCTGATTTGATGATTTTTTCGATTTGCTGATTTAGGCAAATCACTGATAGTTGTCTTTAAGCAGTATAGCCCCACTAATGGGTCAAGGTCACCCTGGGGGTAAATGCGCCGCAGATGTGGTGAAAGTGGTTGTCAATGATTCATTGTGTCATACTGAAAACAGAAAAAGGCATTGTAATTGATCTTTAATATCACCATTAGCGACATCAGGGAAATTCTGGTGACCCTCCATAGACATGTAGACCCTTGCGACAGTTTTGCTAGTAATTAGCCAACCAAATGTCAAACACTGGTAAAAAATAATTTTGGATCCTGTGAGACAATACAACAACTTATCACCCGTTTCAACCAAATCTGAGCATCAGGATGACCTTGAACCATTATGTTGCTTTAGCGCTTAACTAAAGGTCGGAACCTAGGCATAATATATACTTTTTCTAATCCTTATCAGGAGATGGAAACATGGTAATGTACATTAAAACACAAATTTGACTCCCCGTATTTAATTTTCCATGTAGTAACATTTTGCTCCCTTGAAGAAATTGGGTGGCAGCAGTCCGAAAATTTGCACCCCCATCATTTTTCTGACTTGTCTGGTCCCATTGAATGAAAAACAGCAAGAAAAATAACTTTAGCACCAACATACTACGGGAAACTGTTCCATTGAAATACCAACCACGCTATCATTTTTGGTTGTGTCCTGTAATGAGCCAAGTATTAAGTAGTAGGAGGTCTAAAGGCGTTAATGATTTTAAACAAACTTCCAGGAAGTCCACACCAAACAAATTAAAAGTCAGTCGTGACATTTTTAATATTTCTTTCTTTTCATGATAATACATGTACATTCAATTTGTCAGCCATAATACATGAATATCAACAATACAGCAAAATCTCAAAAAAACGAATGAATGCCATAATACATGTACACAACTTTCCACTTGCCAAATGCGATAATGAAATGGTATCAATACCATACCAATGACCCAGTACAGAATAATAAAATAAAAAGCTATATAATCTTCTACGTTAAAAAGAGCTTAAATTTTCAGTCAATTTTGCATTCATATTGCCTTGGTTCTTTTTTATCTTTGCTAGGTCATGTAAAAACACCTAATTTGGCAACAAGAAAGTGTCAAGAAAATGAAAAAAAAATCTGAGGCAAGTGCCATTTACCTTACTTTTCGGGTCAAGTGTTTGTTAAGATCAACAAATATATCCTTGCATAAGCCACAAAAATGTGAAATGAAAATAAGTTGTTCAAAAAATTAACCTGCGATTAGCAAATGGACAACCTTCTTTTGTCTGATATATAAGACCAAAATGATAAAACACAATATGCCTGGGTATTCCACTTTCTCCCACCCCCCACCCACCCACATTTCTTAACTAAAGCAGCTGTTTTAAGGAGGCGGGAAACTTTTGCTGGTTTGGAGGTAGCGCCCCCTCCCCCAAACTTTAAACTTTCTTAATTGGGAATTAATGGCTTGCATTCCCAAGTAATTGGAGATAAGACAAAGATGAAATTGAAAACAGTGACAAAAATCTTAGAATTCCTGATTAAATTGGAACAGTCTTGAAAAACTACTTGCACTTCTAGGTTGGTAAATATAAGTACTATCTTGTAATATTTCCCTGGAGAAATGTCCATATCAGATGAATGTTGCTTTGCAATAATCTATCAAGTATCATTGTCGGTTGTAAGCCAGCATGTTGAAAACTGAGTATCTTATACGACTTTACTCCTATCAGAGTGTACAAATCCGGATAATCCGGATACAAAATATTTTAAATCAAATGCGAGCAATTTAAAAAATCTTGTCATAATATACCATTTAATTGAAACTTGGAGGACAATTCTTCATTATTAGCACAGAATACTAAAATTACATTTACAGTGCATTGATTAAAGCAATGGGCAGCGAACATCATAGTACAAGTTAAAATACATATTAAACTTTTTCTTTCATAATAACATTATTTCTTCAAATCGATCTTTACATGGTAATTTTGGCTGATCTTAATCTTACTAGTATTAAATACAATAATTCCCATAAACTTAAAAATTACAATTTTGTAAGTAAAATGCTGCAAGCTTGTTGCGGTAACTTGCCATCAAATACGTTTAAGTCACTTAACACATTTACACAACCGTTTGACCCTATGCAAATCTTCTCTTATTTTTAGGGCAGTTTTAAGCAGTGGACTACACATTTTGACAACGATTATAAGTAGGGCCATGAAAGAGCGATTATCTCTGCAAATCAGAAAAAATCCATTGCAGGAATTTTGTCATATAGGCCTACAATGGTTAGAATGTAGGTTTATAGGGCCCTCTATAGTCAATTCCCCATAGTAGAGAGACATGTTAAACAGATTCTAAGAAAAATCACATTTGCCGCAATGGAAATTGCGGAAAATTTTACACAGGAATGAAAGTCCGTGATAAAATAATCCAAATTATGGTCAAAGTCTGTCGCTTGTTATTTTGTTTGATTTATTCTGGTTTTGTCATAATAAATGAGACTTTGAAAGCTGTGTTTATCCAAAATAGCCAGGCTGGTAGCTACAGGATGTACAGTAAAGGACCTATTAGGACCCTGTTGTAGTCAGTCTCAGGTACTTCATGTGCTTTGTATGACAAGTCATGTTAGAGGGCCTTGTGTGTGAAGCTCGCTTAAAAATTAAGAGTCTAAATTGCGATAGTGCCCCTACATTCAACAGTTGCAGTGTCTTTTAAAGTTTCTGGAATAATAAAGTACCCAGTTAATACTCCCCACAACCATGGGGAAACTAGTTGTGATGAGGTACGTTTCAAGTGTTGATCTTAACATAAGAAAGAACAAAAATACAATTTACTTCTGCAGTTGTTTAAAAAATTGAAGCTAAAATATTTGTTAAGATAACATTATGCATATAGATAATCAAAATTTACTCTGTATTATGGTTTAAAAATGAAGATCAAATAGGGTAAAAAAGAGTATAGAGACACATCTCCAAGAGAGGTTGAGCTCAACCTAATTCTTAAATGTGGCTTATGTTATTCACTTGTACCAATGCTGGGGGCGACCCTTATTGTAGTACATGAGATTCGCTTCTTCCATCCCAAGCTTGGTGTGCGTACGTAGAGAGGCTAAACGTTAAAATACAGAGAGAAAAAACAGACACAGATACCTTTGCAGTAATTAAAGGCCACTTTCAGTGATTGGATAAATCATAAAATAAAAAAAATCATCAAAAAGCAGATTTTCGCATGCAATTCTGGTTGAAGAAGTACGAGTACCCTAAACAATCTTTTTTAAACGATTTAGGCCAGAAGCAACTAATAAGCACAGAATCGGATTATTTTTAGTCATTACTGTCGTTACGGACACTTAATACAACAAATATTGAATGGAGAGCACAGATCTTTGAAGACTGCGTTTTCTCCTTTTTCTGCACAATTCTTCAGTGGAAAAAAATAAACTTATGAGGAATTTTATACAGATTATCCTTCAATTTAGCTATTCTGCCAAAATTCAAAATGATTGATTCTTTGGGTGAATCACTGATAGGTCTTTAAGCAACCTTGATAAAAACTTCCTTCAAAAGAAATATCATCTTTACCAGCAATGTGCTGTTCCACTTGGAAATTCCACACTCCACTCTGTCAAAGGCTTTACCAAAGTCTCACACTGGGTTGTGAAAGCTGGTAAGACTACACTAAACCTCACCTGCTAACAAAAGTTTAAAATCTATTACCGTATTGTTCCTAATTAAACGCACGGGTGGAAGTGGCCAGTGCATTTTTTTGCAGTCAAAAGGGAAAGTAAAAAATCACCCTTGCACACGATTATTTTTGCTGATTCAAATATAAAAATGAACGAGCAGGGGACGCTGTTTTCGCACTCCCGCGGTCAAAGTTCATCCTAATTAAACTATACAAATGTGCACAACCCAGCGATTTATGATAGGATTATGACAGTACCAGCCAATAAATCATGGGATTTAGGTAAAGCTGAATAATTTTCTGATTGTTTATCCAAAATCGTAGGGGGGCGGTTTATTAGAGCAGGGGGCGGGCGTTTATTAGAACAAACACGGTATTTGAAAACACCAAACAAAATTATACTCAAAAACACACAAGCATATGATGACAAAAAGTTGTTGCAGTTAAGTCCCACTAAAACCACTTTGTTTCAATGTGCCTGGACCAGAAAAAAAATCTCTACTCAAATGTTGAACATAAATTGCAATTGGAATAGCAAACCAAATTTCAATGCTGGACCAAATTGGTAATTGTGTGGGTTACATTATTGCATTGCTTTTTGTAGCTATAAAATCTAAAGGATGGATATAAATAACTCTGCTATACATATGTGTGGGCAAATGAATGACCCCTTTGCAGGTAAAATCTGTAATGAACTACCCTACTGCTCATGAAAAATACTGAAAAAAAAAAAAAAAAATCAAGCCTCTGAGTGGTGTTTAAAAAAATCCAAGTGCTTGTAGCAGGGTTGCATAAAGACTTTTCTTCCAAAGCCAAAGTCTTGAGCTTAATCTTTCCCCACCTACACTTGCAGGTTTATCAAACTACATTACACTGATCGACTTGTATCCTTAAGTTGGCCTTGTCCCACCTATTCCCACCTTCCCTGGTCCCACTTTAAATTCAATGAGCTTTTGCCTGACGTATACTTGAGATTTAGGTTGTTACTCACTGTTGGGAAAAGCAATAAAACAAATGGATGAATTAAATTGTAACCGTTTGCACCCCGCTCATGTGTAATAGACTAGAGATCGGTGTGAAGGGTAAATATAATTATGGCCAAACCACCCACTATACTTTGTCCCTGAAGTATGAATGACGACTGCGCGTAAGACCCATGCCGCCTTTCAGTTCCAGTGCGATTGTGCTTTGCCTACGAGCAGTGCGCTGAAATCAGTACAATTGTAATACGCCCGCGTCGCTACTTCGTACATCTAGCTGCGAGTATATTAGTTATACATTTTGCCACGTGCAACAGCCAACCACAGCTCCTAACCCAAAGTTGCATTTTTTTTTTCATCTTCATCTTAATTTTTCACCCTTTTAACCTCATTACGTTATTACTTTTGAGGTTGAGGTCTCCTCATCTATTGTAACTTTCCAGTTTTGGCTTTCAAAAGAAATAGAAAAATAATGAATTGCTCTAAGCGTTTTTTTACTGTACCTTTGTCGTGGATTACTGAGTAATGTCATTACAATGTACGATAATGCAACTTCAGTTAAAAATCATTAATATTTCTTCCCCTTTAGTAATGATTAACAGTTACATAATTAAAACAACAAAAAATTAAAGATGTGCTCAAAGATTTCCCGAGGAGGACCCTTAATTCAAACAATTTCTTGTTTTTTGCTAAAAACATGCTGCTTGTTTTGGTATTTCGAGGGAAATTTTTGAATTGCGAAGGAAATTGTGCTTTTGTACACACAAAATACATGGTCCTCGGACCGACAGTGTCGCTGGCGTCGCGGTGTGTATGATAGTCTTCATATGACCTTTGACATTGGCAGAACTTTGACTGCATCAAGCAAATGGGGGATCCAAGTTTGCCCCTTTGCACTCAAGGTGGGTGTCAATTGGTTTTTTTTTTGGGTTTGTTTTTTGTCGTTTTTGTTTTTTTTGTTTTTTTTTTTTTTTGTGTTTTTTTTGTTACCTTCAACTTCAATTTAGGTCACTTTTACATTTTCAGCCCATCTTACAATTACCTCCATCGACCTTTGACCTTGAACTTCGACCTCTTGACCTTTGACCTCATTAAACAATAGGGATTCAATTTGTTGCACATATGACTCAGTTTGTTTTCACAACAACAGGCATCAACAGACATACACAAACAACAACAGACATCAACAGACATCAACAACATTAACAACAACAGACTACAGGTCCCTATGGGGTTCCTGCCTAGCAGGTGACACAAAACATTTTAACATTTTTGGAACATATTGGCAGCTGGTCAGCTGGTTTCCAGGCGAAATAAACATTTTTTCATGCCACTTTCAAACACTCCTATGGAAGGCCACACCGGTTAATATAGGTTCCTCCTATATAGAGGTATGAATCCATCTGGAATAGCCATGGTAGGGTCATGATTTAAAGGTATGACCAGGCTAACATGTATGCCACCGATCATGACATGACCAAGGTTATTCCAGACTATTCCAATATATTCAAAAGCCCATATGGGGAGGCACGTATCCTATATAGAGGTACTGAATTCATCTGGAATAACCATGGGCGGGGGTCATGATAAGGTATGCATGTACAGGTATGTGACGTCATGACCTGACCCAAGGTTATTCATGACCGTTCCAATAAATTCAATACCAAATATGGGCCTTACATTTACTTAATCCCCGTTATGCCTTCATGGTGGGGGGGTGCATGGAATTCACATTATGTTCCTAGTCCCTTTAAAAAACTTTTGGACGTACTCTTTATCATTTTGCTATACTCCATTCCTTCCTCAGTGCAGTGACGTAAGCGCGAGATTTGAAAGTCGCACCAGTAAACCATCATGCTGACTTGAAGCGATGACGTTTTTACACGCGCGCACAAAGACGGCATATCTTGAACCGCGCGTAAAAGGTGCGCCAAGGTATGACATCACTGCAACGGAGGTAGGCAGAAATAGAAACTATAGTCATAATCATTGCAATTGGAAACTACAAATCATATGTGTGAGTACTATTTCAGGATGGTGGAAGAGATACAATGACCTGGAGCATCATTACATGCTTTGCAGTCTAAACATGATGCCACCAGGGAATTGTATGGATAGTGGAGCGGTTTGGCCTGCCAAAATATCGACCACCCCTTTCCCCCCCCCCCCTCGTACAACAAACAACGCAACCAAGTCTATTCATCTAAAGATAGTAATAAATAATTTTAAAAAATGATCGTTGTGGTCAAAAACTTTGGTGGCAGGGGTTGTTTTTGGATCAAAAAATATGTTTTTGAGAAAAACTTAAGGACAATCAAGATTTATTAATTCTTAGAAAAACAAATTTTAAGCATGATGCAATACTATCAATCTTCTGACATTATATCATAGATTTGGTTTTATAAAATATATAAAGGGTCTACGGTTGAGCCCCCAAATCCACCTTTTTTCCTAAAAAACATCCTTTTTACCACATGTCACCACAACGAGTATTACTACTTGAACCCTTTGTGACCAATGTATACAAACTAATCAATACAACAAGGAACAAATCAAAATAAGATTGTAATATTTTTACTTTAAACAAAATTTAAAAAATGATTTCGCTTCATTGCAGTCCAGAATGCATTCTTCGGCCTAGAAATCATCATTGCCACCAATATTTCACCCCACACAACCATCATTTTATTAATCTATATATGTATCCTTAAAAAAGGTGGTGTGTTTTGTTGTACCGAGGGGGAGGGGATTAAAGGGAGGGGTTAACTCGAAAACTAGAGCAGTTTTCAAAGCTCGGCCCATCTCGAAATTTTGTGTGTGGTAAACGTCCATGATTTGTTACTGGCCAAAATCACTATGAGCTTGTAACAATCTCAAGTCCCTTGGCACAGTTCAGTAGCTTTCATTCACCAATGCATTTAGGAAAAATACAACCCCTTGATTTTTTGGGTATGATACATGTACCCAGAATACACAAGATCATTTCATGTCAATGCATGTGTTGTCAATGTATGTACAACTATAACCCACTGAACTGTGTCCTTGAGTGTGAGCATCTCATGTACACAGGGTTTGGGATGTGGGAATGTAATGATTGGAAAAGCCTAATGACCAGTACACCCAAAGTTCACAAATGACCAAATGGTGCACCCTTAGGGAGTGCCATCTCTCTGTCATTGCGTTTGGGCCAGACTCCCTATATAATGTTGCTGTGGGGGGGGGGGGTGCCAATCTCAGCACAGCGCGTGTGTTTTGCATTCCCAGCTGCATGGTACCCATTTATACTCCTGGGGTGGAGAGAGGCCAAGGCGAGGGGTGAAGTGCTTGACAAGTGAACACATCGGCGACAGGAAGCTCGAACCACAACCTTATGCTTATTGGGCGAGCGCTGATCCACTGACAACCACATGTGCCCGAAGTTCCACTGCACCACAGTGCCCCGGTTCACAAACTATCTCGCCATTTATTATTTTCTCAACAGGTGAACTACAAGGTTATATATCTATTGCCTTGGTTAACATCTGTTAAAAGTCTATAAAACTATGGCAGCTATTTCAGAGAGTAGTAACTCCGTATTGGTTGCTTGTAAAAAACCAGGTCCTTTGAGAGAGTAAAATACAAGAGATATCATTAGTGTTACTAGTATCAAACTAGGCTACGAGAGAATCAATAGTGTTATAGTATCAAACAGACTAGTCACACAAGAGATATCAATAGTGTTATAGTATCGAAACTAGACTATTCACACCAGGGACTTGTATTTACGCGATGCGTAAAATAGGTCCCCGCCAAATGTTTGCGATCACTAACATGCGATAAATGCAACTTCAACCACCCTACCCATTCCCCCAATACCCCGCCAACACTCAACCCCCTCCCCCAACACCCCGCAAAACCCAACCCTCCCAACCACCCAACAAATCCCCAACACCCCACCCTCATCCCCAACACCCCACCCTCATCCCCAACCACCCCCCCCCATGCCCCAACACCTCACCCTCATACCCAACACCCCCTGCAACACCCAACCCCTCCTTAACACCCCTCAACCACCCAAACCCTACTCCAATACCCTATAACACGGTTCCCCTTTCACCACACCCCGCACACCGTATCCACTCCGCAAAACACCCCACCCCCATCCTCCCCAACACCCCAGAATAACAAAAAACTCCATCAAAAAAACCCCGACAAATACACCCAACCCCCTACCAAACACCCTGACAACACCACACCCCCTCCCCCAAAACCACCCACTCACTCTCCAAACACCAACCCCCTCACCAACAACACAAACCCCCTCCAACACCTCCACACCCTCCCCATAGCATAGTGTGCTCATGTGAGAAGGGAATTTTGCCTTATCCGATTGTACGTTTTCAGAGATACAGCAATTACGCCATATTTAATTAGCTCATTGCATACCTAAGCCGCATAGATCACATACTTCAAATTGCAAAAACGAGGCATGCATGATGGACTATCAGTTAGCGAAGGAATTTTGTGTGTTCGATGTACCGTGTTAGCGATACAGTTATTCGCATATTTAATTAGCTCATTGCATACCAACCCGCATGTATCACGAATTTTCAATGCAAAAGACAGCATGCCATGATGGAACTTTCTGTAGCAGAAGGAATTAATTTTGTGTGTGCGAACACCTTATTGACTGTTCAAAGATCCAGCAAACATAGGGGTAACATTTTTATCACGACATTCCAGGTGAACATTTTCTCACAGACATACGACACCGGACGAGCCCATTTTATGACACGTCCCGAAAGTTGTTCGGCGGGGACAATGAACCAGAATAACACAACCAGTAAGATTTAGAATCTGTCAGTACACTGGTTAGAGTTCAGGTTTGGTGAATGACAACCTTGGTTTTTGCCAAAAACCACCATCGATTTAGTTTACAATATGTATATGTTAACTGATACCACACTGGGTATCTATACATTCTACTGCCTCAATGCTGAGTTAAAAAAATTCTGTAACACACCATGTACAGACATTGCATTGTGCTGATTGTTGCATTGAACGTAGCTAAGTGTTTTTACTATAGGATGAAACGTTCAACTTTTAGAGGGATGAAGAATTTTGTCATACACACCGTTGAATACTACAATGGATTCTCACAAGGAAAATCATCAGTAATACCACGACCTCTGTGAATTCCTGTACAGAGAATCCAAAATCGCATTATTGTAGCATACATCCATCTTGGTCTAAAACAGGTATCACAGAGAATGTTGTTCTTCTTCTAATTTTTGAACAATGATTGCCCCGCGCAAAGACAAAAGCAACCACAATTACTTCACAACTTGTCTGCAATGATTAGTCCGACCTCAGGGGATATATCGTATGTCTAAGTATAACTGAACCATTGGTTTTATATATTTTGTGAGGCCACAAAGTTAATGCTTTGATCAGGAATATACCCGACTCTCAAAAGGTGTTTAGCCAATGATTTAGCTAAACAAATAGATAGAGCGGAATTAATAAGTATTTTTTCTGGAAATTGTGTACAAGCACCCATTTCTTAATAGGCAGATTCTTTTCCAGTTGCATAATTGTCCACATCTGTTTCATATTCAACATATTGCTATTATCCTAATTTTTAAGATTCTCCTAGGTCCCACCCTACGTTTTTGGAGACAAACAATTGGTTTAACTAATCATTTTGTAATTGACTTTTGAGAACGTGGTCCATATATCGTCACGTGAGTGCAAGAGTCTAAGCTCAATAGCTGGCCATTTGAACAGAAATTCCCATCAAACTAACTAATTATGCAAATCCTTTGGTCAGTGGGCTCTTGAAATGATTCTTCAGGTGACAATCGCCTGAAGAACCATTAAGAGCCACTGACTCACGGCAAGATAATTTTACAGGCAGCGCACAGACCACAGGGCACTATTGCACTTATGACCTTCGTGGCCATGCACACAACAAATTTGAATTTAAATCTGTGGCTGTCATCTTACAATATTAATTCTTACCGCAATTCAAAGGCTTTGACACTTAAATTGGATTTTTTAATACAGTCCCTCAAATTAGATGTCATGTAGTAGGAACATCCACATACTGCTGGTCATGACCTTTATTTTTAATGAACGTTCTGACCAACATCTTGTCAACAAACATCTGGTAGGTTTGACTCACCATAACCACCTTATATCCTCATCCGTATGACGTTCCAATGCTATTTAAATGCACTGTAATCTACTTAAATACAAATAATTACAATAATGATTTACATACATAAAAGAGAGAAGAAGAACTACAACCTTTAAATAACATAACATGAGAGCTCTTACTCAAAGCTGCGATACTAATACATGACTACTTTTTTACAACATTTGGGACCACAGGGGATTTTTTGGTCCATTTTGTCTTGATCATATTTAAAATTTGAAACAACTGCCACGTATATCAAAAAAATGTCAATTCCATATGAATCGGGCATATCACTCCAATCTACAAAAGGTACTACCTTTTTAGGTACGGCATTGATATAAAATTGGATTGATTAAGTCCAAATTAATTGGTCAAGTATGAGTTGCAAAAAATATTGGCGAGAGCGTCAAGCCCAATATTTTAAACCCCATAGCGAGAACAGTTAATATTGGGCGTAAATTATCAAAATTATCATTATCATGTTCTTGGATCCGATATTTTCACACACTTGGATCTGATGAAAACTGATATGGATCGTAGTGCCCAAAGAGGGTGTTTAGGCGTCCATCCCACAATGCACCAGTTTTGGGAAATCTCACCTTAATAAGGTTCATGTGATTACTACAAAAATCCCTATTCGTAACAAATAAAAACCCTTGACTTCACCACTCCCTTTAGCCCACAAAGTGAAGTCCACTTAGGGAATTTTTAGAATGATCATGAATGTCTTGTGGTTCTAGAAACTTGACGCTTTTATCCCTAAGTGACTGATATGTGTTTAGTACAGTACTTTATAGGCACATTGCAATGCATTCTGGGATGTTGATTCAAAACACCCTTGTGCGTGCCCATACATGCATTGACATTTGTATTAATTTTAATAAAGAATTAGCTAATTAGGGGCACTGTATTCCCATTTGCATATGGACACTATGTCATCATGAGGGGGTAGAAGCCAAACATGTTGCAGGGAAAAAGATTTCTAGCAACTCAAATAATATCTTCTAACTTTTACATATATCTTGTTACTTGGCTCGGATCATGCTGCAGGTTCCAATTACATTTATGGCCTCATATATACTTCTGTATACAGTGGGGGCGGCGCCAGAGCTCTTTTTCTGGGGGGCAAACGGTGGAAGGAAAAAGTGAAATTCGGGGGGGGGGGGGGGGCCAAAGTATCAAACATTTGGAGTGATTTAACCCAATTTTTTCGGCCAAAAAATCACTGATTTTTCCCCAAATTTGCGTGAGTGATTTTTGCCCCAAAATTTTGTCAAAAACATCGCTCACTTTTTCTTTAGTAAGAAAAAAAACATTTTGGGGGAGGGGGGGGGGCGCCGCCACTGTCTGTATATGTATCTTTATTCCGTAAAACAGAATAAATTAATAAATTAATGCATGATATAGAGGGTGTTGAAAAAGGGTTATAATTTATGTAAATTAAGCCATTCTGTGATATCGCTGAGCTTAATAATTTTGTCTATTACCATTGGTTGCAGCCTGCTTTACAATGATGCACCACGGTCCTAGGACAGCCAGGGGTTTTTACACCCTACTCGTATTCAACACGTACATTACCAAGGAAATGATGACCCCTCCAACGGATGGGATATTTTCATGGATGTTTAGCCACAAGTCCAAATGAACCTGGGGGAGTGGAATTCCGTTTAAATCACTTAGTTCTTACACTAAATTGATTATCTTTTCTTTGTAGTAGTGTGCACTAAGATGTAGCTCTGCACGTACGTATTTAACACATTTTAGTGTTTAGGACATCTCATATTTTTTTGGGTTCTCTTAAAGGGGCATTGCTTGATCACAACCTCATCCCCCAACTTACCTCAACAAAGTTGAGATTTAAATCATCTGAATTGTAGTAGCTTAGTAATCCGTGTACCTAATCTTAAATGCAAATTGGCTTGATCTGAAATTTAATTGAACCAAATTACAGGTACAGTGGGCCTATGGACCTGTGAAAGAAACAATTTTGCTCTTAAACAAAACGGCACAAGACAGAATCAAATCGATCATCAAGGATATCTAGTGAAACCATGAATTAAAATTGAAGGTGCGGATCACAAAATGCACCTATAGACTTGATGATTAATTTAGAAGTTCAAACAAATTTGGTTTTAAAGTGATGCACCTGAGACCTAAATTCCCCTCTTGTCCCCTGGGCAAACCGCATATAAATACCACCTGTATGATTGGCTCATTACAGGACACGACATGAGATGGCGCTCTGAGTAACAATCAAAATAGGCTTCTTTGTATCTCTTCTGCTTGTCCAACCATACATATACCATCTTACCGGTGTCTCTGATTTGATCAACATGATATGAACTTTTTCCAAGAACAATCAAAATAGCTGCTTGATGCGATATAGATATAGGGTAGTGCCAGGGTAGATTTGGATCTCTATCCATCACTTGAGGAATGTTACGCTTCACAAACAACTGACCTATACAACATGGATTTATATAACGGGTCTGAGTCGCTGATTGAAACCAAAGGAAGTGCTTTTCGCCTTAGCAACATGGCGGGAAACAATGCTACACCTGCTGGGGCACATATTCCAACAGATTTCTATTTGTTATACAAAATTCCTTCAACTTGGAAAATAGTTGAAGATACCACATTGCGCAGGCAAAATGCAACTTCCTGTGGTTTCAATCTGTGGCTATTCAACGGTACGCCAGACCCGCTATCAATTTGTAGAGGTCAGTGTTTACAACAGGCATGGGTAACATGTTCTGGAATTGAGTAAAAAGCCACACATAAGGACGGTAAATTTGTTGTAGCGATTAATAAAAATATAATTGTGGAGAAAGAAATCTTTTTGGCCTCGAGGGGACTGCCAGAACTTATACCTTCAATATCATCATTAGTAAAAAATCCTTGTGCTATATTTCTTCACTCATCATTATTAATATACTTGCTATTTTTTCTAATTGTAAAAAATTGTATTACCATATCTAAAATGGTCAAAATCCTAAACTATCACTTCTACAATTAGTCAATTATCCTCATGATTTAAAAACATTAAAAAAAAAAAAAAAAAAAAAAAAAAAAAAAAAAAAAAAAAAAAAAAAAAAACACAATATCACATCAAAATTAAAGAGGACAAGATTGCTCAATCAGGTAAGCGCTCGACTCCAGTGCTGTATGATTCATCATGCTTACAGGCGTGCGTTTCGAGCCCTGTGAGATTTCAGATATCTTGTATTTCCCGGGACCAAAAGAAACTTACCGTTGTTTGTCTCGATTTACCCATGCGATATTGGGAAGCTGGTCCCGGATGCGATGGTTATCTCGATTATGTTGCTGATAAGGAAAGCGCTGATCACGATATGATGCATCCCTTGAAATGATGCGAAAGGGTTTATGGGTAGTTGGCCACAGTGATCAGCCGACCATTTGTGAAAGCGCTTAGAGGCCAATAGCATAAGGCGCTATTAAATTCTCTGCTATTATTATTCTTATAATGGCAAGTGGTCATCAGACGAAGCCAATCTTGTCAAAAGGACGTCATTCATTTGATACAATAATATAGCATTCACATTCCTTTCCGTCATATATATTTTTCTAAGCGCAAAATCTTGACACTGCAATAAAGATTACCACAGAGGTAATTTGAAACTCGCAATTCACTGTTTGAAAAATACACGCTGCCCCAGTGTATCAAGACCTTGCTGCTCAAACCACATTTTTTGAACAGCAATATCTCTGATATATTGGTGCAGTCTTTTTTTGCTTAGGAATACCCCATATGTCACTGATTTTTGTTGATAATTTCATGGAAATGTGTGGAAATTCAATAATAAACTGCAGCAGTCTTCCAACATGAGCCATTTCTGGCGGGGTTGTCAAATTCCACAACTGAACATATACTTCTGTACTAGTCCCACACAAAGTAATGATGGCACTCAAAATTAAACTATTCATTGACAAAAAATATAGCATCATTTGATTGATAAAATCAAGCCACGACACAGAAGACCAGTAAAAACATGGAGGCTTCGTATCCCTCTATGGTATATTTGTCCCATTTGCTTGACACTTTTGGTTGAGGTAATAGAATATCAATTGGCACCACCACCTAACCAGGGGATGGCTGTCCCTTAAGGGAGTTCCACAACCTGACCCCTTTGACACACTTTTTTCTGACACATATGAATTTGGAAACCTTCATGAATAAACCACAGGTTTATCTGTTAAGGTTTCCGAATTCATAAGTTGTCAAAAAAAGGGTGTCCGAATGGGTCAGGTTAGGAAAAATCCCGTCCCTTCGATCATGTTATCAGAAGGCAAAACTGAGGGGGGGAAAAAATACAAATATATATATTTTCAGATAAAATCCTCCCTTGGTCCCCTTGAAATGGGACAAAATTCCTCCCCAACCCCTCCTGACCACCAAAAGGTACACCACTGAAATAGGCGACTGCTCTCACCTTAAACCCTCTTGATTAGATAATAGATTCTTCTCCATTTTTACAGCTTATTTTTGTTCACAGTTGTACACATTTGAGGGAATTTCTAACAGTTTTATCTGGCCCTACACAGCTTCACATTATTTATAAGTGACTTAATCTATGATACAATTATCACCCATCAATATTTGAACAGATTTATTCGTTAAAAATAAAAAACTCATCCCGTCCCAAAACGACATGATCACGTAATGACCATCTTATAATCACCTACAGGACACATGGCATTCTGTGTTTAGCTCTCATTCTGGACATCCACAAATAGCTTCTCATGTCAGCCAGGGCATTGAATATTTCATCCGTGAATCGATGGAGCCTTGTCGTGAGAGCAGGCTCCTTGGAGGAGACGTGGAACCAGAAGTGGGTGTCTTCGGGATCATTAGGCCACGCGTAGCGGAGTCGGACACGGGACCAAACCAAACGCCAGGACTGGCCTGAATATACAAACAAATTGATAGTGTGTGGTATTTGATATCAAAGACTAAGTACACCACCCCCCCCCAAAAAACATTACATTGTTGAAATAAGTTGATACTGTATATAAGCAAGAATTTTACAATTGAAAAGTTCAAAAACTAGATGAGGACACGTGGAGAAGCTTATCTTCAAGTACTATGATTCAATATTTTCAGAGGAGGCTGCATGGTGTGACATGCAAAAAACATCTCAGTCCACATCATACCCATGCATGGGTAAACTATCGCAAGCTTGTGTACAAAATAAACACACCACAATACACTTGACACACAACAACATTCACAAGTGGGGGTGAGGTAGCAAAATGATTTTTCTTGGGGAAAAAAATGACAAATTTTACGTCATTGACATCTGGAGTCATAAAAAATGAACAACTTACATTAAATAGTCATTAAAAAGACAAAAATTAGCATGAATATAATAGGAAAAAAAAAAAAGAAAACGTGCCACAACAAACGAGTGCATCAATGAGGGCAGTAAACATCAATTGGGATGGTGGGAATGCATAGTTGTGGGAGGTATGTAGGGTCATTACAGGTAGCCCATGGGTCTTGGCCGTGGTTATCTTGAGCAAGATTGGTGGGCCTATAAACTTAAATGGAAGAATGTTTTGATAGGTGGGGTCAAAGGTCACAGTAAGGAAAGTTGGAGGTCAAAAGGGCATATGGGCCATAAGAGGGAATTCTGTGCATACCATAACCGAGTTCTGGACGGTGGTTTCTTTAATAGTATTTTACTAGCGGGTCCTTTGATTTGGCTATCACCTGTTTTTCGATCACCGGATTGAATGATCCTCGGGTTTTGCGGTTCATTTGACCTGAACGACCAATGATGTCCTTGTCATGAGCTATAAAATTCTTAATCATCAACATTGCCCCACCCACAAGTTTCGCCTGAATACTAAAGTTACCCCATTTGACCTCCTTTGACCTTGAATGCCCTGATGGACTTGTCGTGACCTTTAAGATTTGTGGCATCACCAATCAACCCCACCCTCAAGTTGCATTTCATACAACAACACCAATGTTTACCCCAGTGACCTTTGACCTTGAATGACCCCTAATCCCCACTAGCTGAGCATACCCGCTAGATGAGTATACTGGTATGTTTTTCGACCGAATTAGCGCCCCGGGTGCTTCATATACAGATGTCACATAAGCATGGGTATGAAAGCACGGCCCAGTTACCCAATAATGGCTCTACATTTGACTTGTGACTCCAAAATAACCCCTCAAAAACGTGACCACAAAAGTGGTACGGCGAAGCTCTACAAACATACCAAAACTCATATCATACGTCAAAAGCCGGCCAAAGTTACCCGATAACGACCCCTGGATGACCTTGAATACAAAAATGCCCCTCGACAACGTGACCACAAAAATCATACGGCGAAACTCTACCACACACCAAAAACTCATATCCATACGTAAAATCACGGCCAAGCTACTCGAAAACGACCCCTGAAATGACCTTGACCCCAAAATGACCCCGAAAACGTGACCACAAAATCGTACGGCTAAACTACCAACATACCAAAACTTCGTATCCATCTATCAAAGGAAAAGCCAATTATGCCGATCACGACCCCTGGATGACCTTTGACCCCAAAATGACCGCTCGAAAATGTTACCACAAAACTTGTACGGTGAATTTCTACCACCATACTTAAACTCTTATCCATACGTCAAAGCCACGGCCAAGTTATCCAATAACGACCCTGAATGACCTTTGCAGAGCGGCCAACATTGAAATTTTGAAATCAGGGAGACTTTGATCTTGGATCAGGGAGTTTGATTAGAAGCAGGGAGTATTTTTTTTTTTTTAATAGTGAGCAGTTAAGTGTAATACCTAGGTCTCAAGATGGATACAGCCAATGGATACTGTCTTAAAAACTCAATTTGAACAGCTTCCACATTTAAGAATGTCACACGAAACTAGTTCCATTGGATTGTTTAAAAGAAGGACATGAAAGGTTGAATTAAAAGTCAACGTGAAAAGGTTTGTAACTTGAAAATGGAGGCCACCTACTAGTTATGAACTGCATCTGAGATAAAGCTCTTTAAAAGCTTTCCCAAAAAATTGACGGGCTCCGTCGTCTGACAGCCCCCATTTAAGGAAACTGTCAGTAGGAACTAAGTCCATATGGAGATTTAAAAAAAAAAAATATTGAATGTGAAAATTGTCTAAAAGTCAACTTAAGGCTCAACTTGAAAACGGAGCCATCTACAAAACATATGAACTGCATCTGAGATAGAGCTCTTTAGAAATAAAGCTTCCCGAAAAACTTGACAGGGCTCCGCTGTCTGACAGCCCCCGTTTAGGGAACTGTCAGTGGGAACAAAGCCACAACAGGCAC
>JAMKCH010024508.1:0-82973 GCA_023653785.1 Ophioderma brevispina
TGAAAGGCGAAATAATGGAAAAAACATAGAAACATTCCAGTTGCCCTAAAACGGCACATTTATTTCTTATGCTCATTACTAGTTGGTAGTTGTAGTAGTAACATGCATGAACCCCATATATGAATGCATTTATGCTGAATTTCCGTCCAAGACGGCCATCTTGGATTTGAAGGTCTAAACTGCTCGAGAAAAAAAATGGCAACAATGTTTCATTTGAATCTTCCCCTTCAAAGTAATAAATCAATTGAGAAATCGCTTTTAACACAAAAATTGAACGACGCTATTCCTGGAAATCCTGTCGACACAGGCTGTGTCCTAGATCGTCACATGTACATTTGGTATCTTCCAAAAATTGCATTTTTAACCTTCGCATCTTAACCAGGCCAGGTAGAGTTGGGTGTGGTTATTCTTCTCAATAAGGCTTGCAACCAGTGGCGTAACAGGCGGGGGGGCAGGTTGCCCCCACCCCCCTGACGACTTTGGGCCGGGAAAAATTTGCAAAAAATCATGCTAAATTCCCCGTTTTTTTTAGCGCCCTCTGGGGCCGGAACAAATTTGGCCTTTTGACCCCCCCACGAGGGGAAATTTCCGAAAACTGGGAAATTTGCCCCCCCTCAGAGCAGGCAGTCCCGTTACGCCACTGCTTGCAACAGAATAAAGCTCTGCATCAGACCTGTTTTTTACTCTTTTTAAATGACCACCATGCAGTTTAAATGTACAGGGCTGGAGTGTGACGACAAGTCAAACCTGTTGGCAGGCAGGGAACTCACAATTGGCCCAACTTATTTTAACCAGTCTTCACTTTATAGGACATAACCATTTGATTTGATAACAAAATCACACAACTCAACGATATTAAAGGTGCTTGTTCCGATTTTTTGTCTATCGGTTCTCTACTTGATATGAGACGGCCCCTGATACTTGTACACACTGACCATCAAGTACCGTGGGCACAACTTGCGGTTTTGATGCTACCGCGATATTGCATATTGCAACGCCCCTATCCACTACTGTGCTCATAGTGAATGGTTAACCACTAAAAGCAGTAGTTTTTTATCTCTGTATCTTGAGAAGGAAATTGATTTGGAAGCTGAAATTTCAGGACACAATGATAAAAACAGCCTTTCACCTGATAATCAAAATTGATACTACTTCCGGGTCCAATCAAGGTGGTCCCACAAGCGATCGAACAAGCACCCTTTAAGTTTTAAGAACTATATTTTCTAATATAACTAACTGAAATTTTGATAATACCACACATACACATTTGAGGATGCATCATAAGCTGTATTAGTGACATGCCGTGTTTGTGGAGTTTTTTGTGTAATCAAACACAAGCAATACCTTATATGAAAACATCCAAATAGTTGTTCCCTCACCTTTACCTTTAGCGTCCTTTGGCAGCAGGGTATAACATTTGAACCCAGCAACAAAATTAAGTCAGGTTTTATAGGGCATTCAATCTTCTTTGATTATGGAAAACGTATTTAAAGGCACATGCTATAGACCCATTTTTCTGGTACTATCCAAAATAAAAATTGTAATAATTTTTTGTGACACGTGCTGTACAAATGTAGATTAATATACTAATATAAAAAAAGGTGGGTGATTATTATGATTAACATGATCATTCATATGTGTACTAAATTTGTCCAATATGATGAGATAGTAACTTTTAAGATATATTTACCTGTTTTTCAGTAAACAGTGCAGGCCATCTCTTCTGATCTGCAATCGGAGGCATGGACATGACCACTTCATTTCTTCTCATGGAGAAGGTCTTATCCATGTAGTTATCTATTGTTTTGTCATTGTCCGTCTTCTTACACTCGTCAATGAGTGCATCCGTGTATTTCCATGTTGCTACGACTCTGACTCTGGAAAGGCAGGTAGGTAATTAACTTCTGCCTTTCGAGGCTTTTTAAGACATTTCTGAAGCTTGCCCCCTTTACGTTTCACACAGTGTAAACCAAGCATTCCTCTAACTACCTAGACGCCGTGCTCATCACGTAATTGCCCATCTTGAATTTAAGGGAAGTTTTCCACCCAGCATATCCGCTTGCTGATGAATCTTTCAAAAAAACAGGATGTGCTTTGATGAGCGCAGATGCTACAGAATCAAAGTCTGTATCATTGGGTATGCCTTCATTTGAAAAAGGTCTTCGCAAGCTTCTCAGAATGTCGCGTTTACTTTATTGTTATTCCAGCGTTCCGTCCCTTTGTACTCTTTGTTTTCCTTTGGAAAGGTTACGGTGGTCTATTATGAGAAGAGGTAGTGTATAGACACTGGGCCACTGCTTTCTTCTGCTGCAGCTACTGGGAGACTATCCTGTTTTTCTGAGGACACGATGACAGTATTCACCTGATCGAAGCAAGTACTTCATACTCACATCTTAGGATCCTTGAAGAATCTAAAATGTCGGTAAGCAAAGAGTCACTGAATGGTCTTCAAATAAAGTGGGCTGGCTCACCTTCAGGACTGTCCTGTCCTCACGTCATTGATACATGTTAGGTTTACCCAACAGTTATTGAACGCTGGGTCCATATATTGAATGCGGATGCCGGCTTTTAATTCTAGCTCATTCTCTATTACTTCTTTCAGGTCATTTACAGTTTCTGGTGGATTGTCAAGCACCAATTTACGGATGTCATCTTCAGACACAATCACTCTCAAGGTTAATGCCATTGTAGGATAGTGTATCTGCAGAAAGTAAATTATTGAAAGACATGTATTTAAAAAAAATACATTAATTCAACTGTGACATTTGCAAACAATTTATTAAGCAAGAAAAAGTTTGCTGATAAATAATTGGCTTGATAATTAGGCCTACAATGCATTCCAACAAAACAGGTACCGTGATAAGTAATATTTTTGCAATTTAAAGGTGCATTTCGTGATTTCAGCACCTTCTGTTTTATTTGTTGATAACTAGATATCCTTGAGAAAAGTTTATTCTCAAATTTGAGCCGATCCCGATCTTGCGATTTTGAGTTATGAGCAATTGTTCGTTTCCCACGGTCCCATACGCTAATGTGCTATAATTTCTGTCCGTTTACGGACAGAAAATACAAAATTGCGAATTTATTACGGATGTGACCGAATTTACATGTAAGATTGGGCACATGTGGATTGCTAAGGCTAACGGTTCAGATGATATAAAAATCTCAACATTTTTTAGGTAAGTCGGGGGGACGAGGCTGTGGATCACGAAATACCCCTTTAATATGGTATCACAGTATCATGCTTCAAGACGTCCTGGATGGGGAAGGGTACTGTACTCAGATTCTGTTTGGTTCCAGAGTAGGTGCCACTGGAAACTCACCCCTATACCGTTCATTTTTTGAGGGCACTACCATTCTCCTACAGATTGGGTCTAAATTCACCAGAGTAATAATAATTGCATGACCCCAAAATTGATAGCTTTACCCATGCTTTCCTTATCAGTATCAAGTACACATACTGTACTTCACAAACATAACATTTTCTCCACAGATTAACACAGAAAACCATCTAAAATTGACTGAATAAAATAGTCATAACAGCTAATACACAACAACCTCAGTCTACATACATTATACTCTATTTCAAAACATGTTCTTCCCTTAGCTTTTTTTAAATTCCTGATTTTACAATTTGTGGGTAAAAATGCATGAAAGATTTTTTCAACAGACCACTAAATGTAGCCAGTCCAACTTAAGGATTAATTGTGTCAAAGGACATATCATGCCTTGAGGGCATCAGTGTGTCCTTCAAAATGCCCAAAAGATAGGCGGTGGACTTTTTTTTTATTATTTTACGATGATTTCAGGAATCGCATCCTGAAAGGCATCCTAATTTTTACAAAAAAAAACATGAGCATCAAAGATGCTGTGGCTTACTCCAGTGGTATGGTGTTGAGTTGTACAATGATATTGGAGGTGAAACCACTTATAGGTACAAGCAACAAATGGCATGCTAAGTGATATTTCCCATATCCTAAAGTCCCTTAACTGCATTATTTCCACTTTTCAAAAATCACGGAAGGGACCCGTCTTGTTTTTTGGGGAAATAGCCCCTAGATCTAACAAGAAAAATAATGCTACCTCCCTTTTTTGCGGTGATCGTCAGGTATGTAGTCTTTTTCCGAAAAGGATGTTAGTGAAATTTGTTCATTGTTAAGACCAAACAAAAAAATCAAGTTTGTTTCCAGTAGGTAGTGCATGTAAAATGCACTTTTTATTTTTAATTTAAAAAAAAATTGAAAGGGTTTCCCCAGAAATGGCTCAAATTGTCCAATTATTGATTTATAAAACAAAAATGTAGATTTTGGATCACTTAGGTATTTAACAGTATTTTAAAATTTAAAGTTCTTCATCTAGCTCGCATTTTTATCTAAAAAATGCAAATTTCCTCAGTAAATAAAAAAACAACAACAACAAAAACAACAACAAAATACGGGTAAAATGGCTCCAAATTAAATGCATGTGGCGTACTGGAAACAAACTTGCATCCCCTGCTGATGCCACTACTCCATCAACCACTGGCTCCATCATCCATCACCCAACCCATTCGATCCTGTGTCCTGTGACTACCCCACCCATCAACAACTCCACCACACCATGGAATACTGACCTTTTCCTTGTCAACCACTGATTTCAGTACTCATCAACCAGGGGCAGCCAAAACACTCAAGACTAACTAATATTGAAAAAGCCTAATTTTTGTACAATTTAATTTGCTTAAGGTGGTATATCAGGGATTAACAGTAAATTTGGATGACATTGAGGAAGGGCTTGTGTATGGCCCAGGTCAGGGAGATTAATAACAGATATTATTTACAGTAATATAACTGATGTTTTCACAACTTTATTACAACTTTGAAAGGAATTGAATTTTATTCCATTTGACATCTTCCCCAATTTTTCAGATTTCAGAAAATATAGAAGCAAAACTACATCCTCTATCTGATATATGGTCAGAATGGGCTTTAAACCCATTACCGTATTGTTCCTAATAACGCCCCGGGGGCGGTGCATTTTTTCAAAAGGAGGGCGTTTATTACAGTCAAAAATGGAAAGTCTAAAAAAATCTCCCGAAGAAATTCGCATTAAACGCTTATTTCGGGATGACCAATAAGCAAACGAACGAGCAGGCGGACGATGTTTTCACACCTCCCGAGATAAAGTTCCATACTAACTAAACTATTACAATTGTGCACAACAGCCATTATGATACGGATTACGACAGTCCCGGCCATTAAATCCTGTGATTTAGGTAAGCTTAACTCCTTTCTTGAATTGTTTTATCCAAAAAAGAACGTAGGGGGGGGGGGGGCGTTTTATTAGAGCAGGGGCGTTTCTTAGGAACAACACGGATGTTATGAAGCTACATTGCCATTTGTATAGAAATTGGGAGACATTGTGACCAAGTATCTGGATGTGGTTGATAACATAGAACTTTGAAAGCGCTTTAATGTTATACCTCAACCAGCTTTGCACTACTTTTAGAAGTTGTGCTATATTAAAAAAAAAAACATGAAAAATCAGCTAGAATTAATATCCAAAAAATATGACTTTATGCCACATGATTCTTAGATTGGGGATAGTGTGAATTGCTGTGATAGTCACTGATCCCTGATATACCACCTTAAAACCTGTTTTTCACGAATTTTTAAAACTGACCCTAAAAACCCCAGGATTACACCTTCCTGTCAGCCACCAACTCTCCCACTCTGTCAACCACCAAATCCCTAGCCCATCAACCATTGATTTAGGCCTACTTTCCCATCTGTCAACCACAGATTCACGAAAAAGTATTAATCACTGAGCCTGTCAAAATGAAGTACTTAAAAAATCTTTTGTCTTTGGGTATTTTAAATTTTGGCTTCTTAATAAACCTGTATGGGGGGTTACAAAAATTGGGTTTCCGGAACGAACTAGCACTATGAGGTCAGGCATGCTCATATACTAAAAGGGCTCAGTTCAGTAGCTTTGTATGGGCACATGTTAACAGCAGCTGACCATGTATGTTCTGGATATCATAAATCATACTAAAAATCCAGGGGGTGTATATGTTCAATACACTGGCGAATGAAAGCTTTTGAACTGTGCCATGGGAATTCATATTTTATTAGCTCATAGTGTAGGTTTTCAGAAAATAAGCTGAGATTTCCCTTAATTTCCAGCTACTTTTGGTAGAATATGGCTTTGGACATGAAAAGTAAGGTCTCTGGAACTGAAATGGTCCTAAAATGGGGGTCACTGGAACTGAAAAAGAACCTGAAAATGAGGGTCTTATAGGTGGCACATAGCCATACTTTCTCCCAATGTAAGGCACCCCTTGGTTGATTGGTGAAACATTTTTAATTTTTATGGACCACATTTTTACCATTAAAGGTGCATTTCGTGATTCTAGCACCTTCTGTTTTATTCATGGTTCACCAGATTACCCTGAGAAAAGCTTATTCACAAATTTTTTAGTTGAATCCGATCTTGCGGTTTTGTGTTATGGGCAATCGCTTATTTCCCACGGTCCCATAGGCTACTGTGCTGTAATTTCTGTCTGTTTACGGACAGAAAATACAAAATTGTGAATTTCTCACAGATATGACCGAATTTGCATGTAAGACTAGGTACACATGACTTACTAAGGCTAATGGTTCAGATGATATAAAAATCTCAACTTTTTTTGGGTAAACCGGGGGGACGAGGTTGTGGATCACAAAATTCCCCTTTAACAATTAATTTCCAATTCACACAAACACATGCACTCACGAGCACATGCAAACACACACAAATGCACTCATACAAAAATATGAAACAGTCCATAAAAATGATGAAGTGGCATTTAAAGGAAAAATTAATCATTTTTTAGTTGTCATACAAAAAAAATGTTTTCTAAATTTAAGAGGTAACATACTCCATGAGAAAAGGTTTTCTGCGTTTAAATTCATCAATGACCATTACACAATTCAATGGTGCAAGTAAAATAACCAATTGAACATCACCTTTTATAGCCCACCCCTGATACTAATACACCATTCCTATAAATGACTGAAAATGAGGCAAAATATAATTATGCATGCTGTGTTGTGTGACATTAATAGCAAAGGTGTATTGTTCGACTCTTGACCCAACAACAACACATACTGCCCGTTCCTAACTGGGTTATTTTGACGCACAGTTCAATGCATCATGCATAACATTATACTTTGCCTCCTTTTCAGTCAAGTATAGGAATGGTTTACAATACCTCTTATGTAAAGTTATTTGCAGTTGATAAATCGTTTCTGTGTTACCATACGTTTCCCCTCCACAATATAAGCTGCCAATGGATAGTAATCATTCAATTCTTCAACTTCGATGAGGTGTAATGCTCTTGTGGAAGATGACTGCAGTTCATATGACCTGAAATGTTCTTTGTACCATGCAACCAAACTTGATGCCAGGAAATGCAACTTATCATCAACTATGGCCATTTGATGTATCTCAATAAAATCAGGTAGTCCCCCAGTGGACCCATAGGTGAGAATCATCCCTTTTTCATAAGTAGTGCCATAATAAGTAACCTTTTCAGTCAATTGAACACACTGCAGGTTCGGATACTTTCGTCGTATAGCCAGTTCCATTTCATCTTTTAATACATTCACTGGCACAAGTGATACCTTAGCAACACTAATTCCACATTTCAGTACACTAGATGTATAGTCATTATAAGCCACCATATACTGATGCTTTGTAGCCAAGGTTAATAGAATGTTTCGGAAATTATTTGTGAAGCGTGCTGTTTGCTTGAAAAAACTGTGTTTGGCTTCATATCTCATAGTCCAGACTGCTACCAATGGACCAAAGCAGCGCATCAAATGAGGATAGTGTTCAACAAAATGATGCTTTGGTATCAACCTAACACCAGGGAAAACCCTTTGGAACTTTTGGCGGTGATCAGAAATTTTGAAATCTAAATAAGCAATTGTTTCTTCTGTATGAAAAGATGCCACAGATAGTTCCACTATTTCCTTGAGGTCCATTAAGATCTCCCATGCTGGCTCAACTGCCCCAACAGGTACTTTATGCCCAATGAGAAATGGAAGCATTCTAATAAGTGCCCAATTTTCATGGGCATTTCCACCAATTGTCCGATTCAAGTGAAATTTCTGTGGAATGCTCTTTGGGCGATTTGTTTTATCACTCCATTTGAATGGGAATTCCTTGATGGATTTATTGAGAGTATTAAGATCAAAGTACTTTTTAGATATCAAAGCATTCAGGCAATGCAGAAGTTCAAATGGAATTATTCCTTCAAGTAAATCATGTACTACATCAGGAGGATAACCAGTTAATACATGAAAGTGGCTAACATTGGCAGTCATCACACATTCTCCTTTGACACCAAGATAATTATTGAGTTTGTCATCATTTTGTGCAGTTTGAACATGATTGGCATGATTCTCTTTGGTTCGCAACTCAAATGCACCAGAGTTCACATCTTTTGTTTGAAAATCGCAGTGTTTACCTGTGCATGTTCTACAAACATAATGTCCAGTAAAGCTTTCCACAAAGCCTCCTAATGAATGTGCAGCAAGATTGTCAGCTACTACACAATGGATAAAGCCTCTAACCTTGTGTCCCAGTTGTGAAATAAACACACCTTCCTCTTCAAGAGTTTTTAAATCTTTAAATAATCGTTCTAAGATTTTACTGTAGCCGTACTTCTGCACATCATCAGAATGGCACAAAAGTAAAAGATTGATGGCTGACAGAGCAGAGTGATATTTTTCTGGCATACTTGCAAATGTCCAATAAACAGCAAAAACTTTATGTATTTTCTTAGAAGTACCTAATGGGTTACAAACCTCGAAGTCATCTACATAGAGGTCTAAGTATATTTTAAATCCATCTCCAGTAAAACTAGTGTTTTCTTTGAAGTAGATGCCATCCTTGAACGAATTGTACTGCGGAATATTATTTTCATTTCCCTCTTGACAATTACCATCTGTATCCATTAATTTGTCAAGGATATCATTTATCTGTAATATCTGCTGTAGGCTTTCAAGAATGGGAACATATTGATATGTGTCATTCTTTTCTTTAACAATCTTGTATTGGATTGGCTCAACAACATGAAAGTTTTGTTTGAAATACTGCTTTCGTCTATAGTCCGTAGACAGAACGCCACCCTGCCCAAAAGCAGAGCTAATGGGGTTGTTTTTACAAAGTGTGTCTGCTAGTTCACTTATCACAGTTTGATCTACATTACATGCATTTTGCTGTAAAATGTCTCCTATTACATTTTTTATCAGAGGTTGGGAAATGGAAGTTGAAATGCATTCCAGTCCACTAACCAGCTCGTCGATTGCTTTAGATGACACATGAAACACATTTTCAAGCTTTAATAACAGTAATGCAAGAATTTGTTCTATGTCTAATGGTAATGTTTGTACATTTTCCTCGTCAGTCACTGCATCTACATCGTTTTCAACACCCTCAACAGGTGTTAATGGGTCCAAATCTGTATCCACTTCAACATCTTCATCTGTCTCAGAAGCATTGTAACTAGTTGTAGGAGTCAAATTTGTGATCACCTTCATGGCTGTAAACTTTAAAACAGCAAATGAGAAAGCATTACGGTAGTGAAAAATCTTGAAAAGCGCCCTCATGCTAAATTTTGACCTAAAACATCATTTTTAAAGAAAACACAATGTCCAATTTCAATGCAGCTTTCAAATTAGGTATATTGAGCTTATTTAGATATTATTACATTAGACATGGAAAGCATTGCAAATTACCTGGAAAAAGTGTAATTAGAGGGATTTTCTGCTCAAATCCACTCCCACCACAAAATTTAGGGACATGACACAAGAGGGTGCTGCACACTTTATTCTTGGACCAGAGGCAAACAATTTTGTCATTTCATGTTGAGATGAAAATACAATAAAACCCAGCCCTAATGAAAATAACCAAAAAAGTAATTTTGCCCTCCATAGCCCACTCCTAATAAAATGGACATTTGCAATACTAGACAAAATCAAACTATAATTATTGGATTTTTCAGATCTCCTTTCTTGTATTAACACAAAATGTCACCTCAAAGGTTTTTATTCACAAATCATGGCCATGTAAATACTCTCCACATGAATTTGATGTTTTTAATGTTAATTTGTTTATGTTTGTAGAAATAATGACCTAGAATTGAGCACACCAAGCATTTTTTAATTATTTCTTGTTCAAGCAAACTATTGACCTGTGATCTCAGGTATAATACAAGTGTCCCTTATTTTTTGTTTGTTTTGTCAACCTAAAGAACTCTTTAAAGGTGCAACAAGGGATTTCACATATCAGGCATCCCTAAAAAATCAAAAGTATTGATTTTTGCCCTGATGTAAAGCTTTTAAAAATAACCCCATATGAAAGGATTAAGCTGAGAAATGTTTCTTTGGTATGAAAATTGTGAAATTTCCAAAATTTCATACAGGAGCAATTCAGAAATATGAGAAAATCAGAATCACCTTTTTTCTCTCTTTGAAGGCATTTCTGTAGCCAAATACAAGGTAAGAAATCTATTGAGTGTTTAGTCTATGAAATTACAATTATGACACAATATTTGGGTGCTTCAAAAATCTCTCGTTGCATCTTTAATAGTATTTTTATAGACTAGAATGATTGATAAAACTGTTTAAATGCAGAATTAGAACCAGCTTCCATGTTATTTATCAACACGGCCCGGGTCATTCAACAAATTGATAACATCTTTGTCACCTCCGAAACGACTGACATGCAACTCTAAGAATTTTATACATGTAAATCTTTCATAAAAGGTGTAAATTCTTTTAGGAAGTAACCCTTTTTGAAGGAATTTTGTGCCGGGAGTCTCACATGGATAGTTTTCAAAACAAATGTAAATTTGCCTGCAACCTAGATAATTAATATCAATTTTTGCCAAAAAGGGAACCCATAGCTATACCAGAGATGCAAATTTTTGACCAAATTTAACACAAATTTGCCAATTTTTCCTCAAAGTTTTGACATTTTAAGCAAATTTTGAATATTTTTGGCTTCAGATTTAAGGAATTGGACTAATTTTCCAAAACTTTTTAGAAAATTTTGGCTCTGATTAAGAAAATTTGACTTATTTTACAACAAATTTGAGAAAATTTTGCTATACCAAAATTGGCATGAAAAAAGGGGTCAATGATATACCAGAAGGCTGAAAAGGAGACCGATGTCTGTGGCACGTCCCTATATGGTCATTTGTGTTGATTAGATATACCCCCCTGGGATCCAGATGTAGAACTGCAGAATTCAATACATGACATGATGATCATCATGATGAACACGAATGACTCTACTTTATTCTAGCTTAAAGGTGCATTTCGTGATTTCAGCACCTTCTGTTTTATTCATTGATCACTAGATATCCTTGAGAAAAGCTTATTCCCAAAATTGGAGCTGATCCCCATCTTGCGGTTTTGTGTTATGAGCAATTGCTCGTTTCCCACGGTCCCATAGGCTTACAGATGCGACCGAATTGCACGTAAGATTGGGCACACGTGGATTACTAAGGCTAAAGGTTCAGATAATATAAAAATCTCAACATCTTTTAGGTAAGTCGGGGGGAGGAGGCTGTGGATCACGAAATGCCCCTTTAAGTTATACCATGACATGTCCCGGGGGGGGGGGGGTAACTGGGTATTCTGGTTGTGTAGCCACCCGCGTTACAAAAACGTGAGACCTGGCCAGGGTAGGTCTCGAGATTTGCATTGCAATCAAATTCAATCTATATGTCTCACTCTGTCAGTGTCAGTCTCACATAGGGTACCGTATCAAACTTTACTTTTCAGTCTTACATCTAAAATCAGCAAGAATCTGTTAGAATGTTGATTTTTTTGTGTTGATATCATGCTCAAAACAGAATAAAAAATCCATAAATAGCTAAAATGGAGTGTAAAATCCCAGATTAAAGGTGCAACGAGAGATTTTTGAGGCACCCAAATATTGCGTCACAATAGTATTTTCAATAGACACTCAATAGATTTGGTATTTGACTACAGAAATACCTTATTAAAAGAGAGAAAAAAGGGGATTCTGATTTGCTTATATTTCAATGTAAAACACAGGCTGAATTTCGTATTTGCTCCTATACGAAATTAGAAATTTCAAAATTTTTGTACGAAAGAAACCTTTCTCAGTTTAATCCTTTCAGATGGGACTATTTTGATGGAAAGCTTTACATCAGGGCAAAAAAATGGTACTTTCGATTTTTTAGGGACACCTGATATGTGAAATCTCTCGTTGCACCTTTAAAATCCCAATGGGCAATGCCATGCCTTGCCCCGGGTCTCGGATAGCGTATCTATAAATAGAACAGGTCTCGTCTCGGATAGGGTATCCATTTTAACAAATCTGGTTTCAGATAGAATACCATTTCATTAATTTCTGGTCTCATATAGGGTCACCACCGGAACCCTTGCACTATACCCAGGCTCATGTAAGATTACCCCCGGGGACATGTCAGAATATCGAATTTATGTTAGGCCTACTGGGCCTACTGTGTACTGGTTCACTAACTGGGACATAACCTATCATGCATGCATGGCAGTATACTATTACCGATTCCCACCCGAGATCATTCCCACGCGCGTATCCGTACGGACCGACCTGGTAAACAAACAAACCTAGTACACATTAAGCTTACCTTATCTTTATGATTATGCAGTGTTATTGTGTGTCTCAGACATGTCAGAGTGCCGGTGTTCCGGTAAAGGCATACCCTGCATACAGCATGCACTGCTGAAATTGTCGTTGCCGAGCCTTTGCGCATGCGCAGGAAAACTTTTCGACAATCGCTCGTTGAATATACTGCCAAAATTTAAGTAGTTTTTTAAATGGCAAAGTAATTTACACGATATTTCTTTGAGCCGCTTGTATGACTTAAAAATATCAAGTTATCATTAATTTCAATAGAGTGATGTCACGACATTTAAAATGAGGAATACCTACTCATATATTTAAATAAAGCTGAGTATTTTCATAATTCAGTGTAATCATCATGATCATTATTTTGGGAAATAAATTTTCTCAAAGTTCATAGATATGGTCAATGACAGTTTATCTAAATAGATAATCCTAGGTGAAAAAAAATGTAGTTCGTTTTCAAGAAACAAGCAAAAATGATGCTCATGTTACTTATTGTTTTATTTAGGGTGGTTAGGCCTATACCACCCTTTTCCTGTTACTTGACCTTTCCATTAATTTCTTTTTGAAACAACACATAATTTTCACACAGGAATTTCACCACATAGTCAGAAAAATAGGCTACGACGAACCTTCTGGTACCAAATTCACAGCATGTTTGAAAAAATTGGGGGGTGGGGTGGGGTTATGTTTCGGATCATGACAGGCATCTTTAAAACATCCATGTTTATTATGTATCACTCGGAGTTATTTATTAACCCTCGTCTACCTGAGCCATTTTTTGTAACAAAACCCTCGAAGGTTTTCCCCGTGAATTTCGTTACTGAACATCCGATTGCTGTAAATTTGGTACCAAAGGATAGCTTAGAATTTCTTCTTTCCATTGGTATCAAAATAAGTACCAACATCCCCTTTATAACGTCACCATGACGTCATATGTTGAGGAGAGTACGAAAATACTGAATATAGGGTGGGAAATATTTCGCAATTTTAGCGACTCAAACACCTTATTATAGCACTAAAATGCTCTCATGAAAAGGAGCAGACAATTGACAATTACATTAAATGATTTGGCACCAAAAAGGGGTTTTAGCAAGCCAGGAAAAAACCTGAAGGAAGGGGGTTAACCACCACCCCACCCCACCCCTTCAGTAGACGAGGGTTAAGTGGAGTGAACTCAACTGTCTGCAAATTATAGTATTTCTTAAAATAATTTGTTCGGTCTACTCAAAAGTTAATACAATTTTACTCATTTATATTAAGGAGAAGTTATTATCGTATTGATCCAACGTAATTATTTTGATTGCTATGTAACTCTTAAATATAATTTGCTACATTTGAGTAAGTTGAGTGAACTTGAAGTACATTACATTAGTTTTACTTAAAATAAATTGTTCGGTTACTCAGATTGTACTCATTTATATTAAGTAAGAAAAGTCACAACTTCGTTTGTCCAACATAATTATATTCATCGCTGTAACTCAAAATGCTTTGTACATCCTATACAATTTTCTCTACTTCTTTTTACTCAAATGCAAATTATTTAGTTGTTCAAACTTAAATATATCGAGTTTGACTAATTTGAACTGATTTGAGTTTGGTGTACTCAAAAGTATCGATAAATGCAACAACACCGTTAAATTAAGTAATAACAACAATGTGTGTAAAATTAGTAAAATATACTAATTTCTTTCCCAATTTATTTGCACTTAATATTCATACCTTTGTGTTGTTAGCAATACTCTAGTTTCTCTAGTTCTTTTTACTTAAATAATGAGTAAGTTGCACTTATTTTAATTGAGTAATCATTAAGAGTGACTACGTTGTTGCTACATTATTTGAGTAAGATGAGTGAACTCGAACTACATACATTAGTTTTACTTAAAATCAATTGTTCGGTTACTCAGATTGTACTCATTTATATTAAGTAAGGAAAGTTACTTTCTCGTTGGTACAACATATTTATATTCATTGCTGTAACTCAAAATTTATTTGTACATACTACACAATTTTCTCTACTTCGTTTTACTCAAATGCAAATTATTTAGTTGTCCAAACTTAAATATATCGAGTTTGACTAATTTGAACTGATTTGAGTTTGGTGTACTCAAAAGTATCAGTAAATGCAACAACACCGTTAAATTAAGTAATAACAACAATGTGTGTAAAATAAGTAAAATATACTCATTTCTTTCCCAATTTATTTGCACTTAATATTCATACCTTTGTGTTGTTAGCAACACTCTAGTTTCTCTAGTTCTTTTTACTTAAATAGTGAGTAAGTTGCACTTATTTTAATGGTAAAGCATAAGAGTGAACTATGTTTTTGCTACATTATTGTGAGTAAGATGAGTGAATTCGAACTACATACATTAGTTTTACTTAAAATAAATTGTTCGGTACTCAGATTGTACTCATTTATAGTAGTAATAAAAGTTTTTTTCTTCGTTGGTACAACATATTTATATTCATTGCTGTAACTCAAAATTTCTTTGTACACTACGACACAATTTTCTCTACTTGTTTTTCCAAATGCAAATAATTTAGATTGCCCAAACTTAATATATCGAGTTTGACTAATTTTGAAACTGATTTGAGTTTGGTGCACTCAAAAGTATTAATAAATGCAACAACACCGCTAAATTAAGCCAATCAACAACACGGTGTATAAAGTAAGTTAAAATGTGCTCATTTCTTTCCAATTACTTGCACCTTAATATTGCATCCTTTGTGTTGTTCACAATACTCTAGTTTTCTCTTAGCTTTGTAACTTAAATAATGAGTAAGTTGCACTTATTTTTATTGAGTAATCATTAAGAGCGGACTGACGTTGTTGCTACCATTATTTGAGTAAGAGATGAACTCGAACTACATTGACATTAGTTTTACTTAACATAAATTGTTCGGTTTTACTCAGATTGTACTCCATTTTTATTAGGTAAGAAACGTTATTTCTCGTTGGTACAACATATTTATATTCATTGCCGGTTAACTCAAAATTATTTGTACCTACTACACAATTTTCTCTACTTCGTTTTACTCAAATGCAAATTAATTCAGTTGTCCAAACTTACATATTCGAATTTGACTAATTTTGACTGTTTGAGTTTGGTGTAACTCATAAGTATCAATAAATGCAACAACAACCTCGATTAAGTAATAACAACAGTGTAATAAATTAAGTAAAATGGACTCATTTCTTTCCCTATTTACTTGTACTTAATATTCATACCTTTGTGTGTGTTACAATACTACTCTAGTTTCCCTAGTTCTTTTTACACTAATAACGATTAAAGTTGCACTTAATTTTATTAAGTAATCATTAAGAGTGACTACGTTGTTGTTCTACATTATTTTTTGAGTAGATTACTGGAACTCGAACTACGTACATTATTTTTACTAAAAGAATTGTTCTGTTACTTATATTGTCCTCATTTATATTAAGTAAGAAAGTTATTTTCCGTTGTGCAACATATTTTATATCATTGCTGTAACTCAAATTTATTGGTCACATACTACACAATTTTCTCTCCTTCTTTACTACAAATGCAAATTATTTAGTTGTCGCAAACTTAAATATATCGAGTTTGACTAATTTGAACGATTTGAGTTTGGTGTACTCCAAAGTATCATAAAGGCAACACTAACGCTAAATTATTAAGAACAACAAGGTGTAAATGTAAATGTAACTCATTTCTTCCCAACTTACCTGCACTTAATATTCCTACCTTTGTGTTGTTCAATTACTCAAATAAATTATGTTCAATTTGTTTTTGTCCATTTTTAGTTTTTGGATTTATTTTAATAATATCAAAAAATCCTGATTGAGTATTTAAATCATCATTTTTGATTCGGAAGTACTTGACACAATAGTCATTTTTTTGAAGTGCATGCACAACCCCGTGAAGTAATTGGTTTATGAATAGATCCCGGGAATAGTTCACACGACAAGATCCATGCCATGGTGTGACGTCGTAATTAGCACGTCGTGCCTCGCTTTTTGGTGGTGATTTGAGATTCTTTAGCGTGTGTATCGCAATGGAGTAGCGGACTCCGGGTTTGGGCCGTCCCATAGGCTTTAGTGACCAACCCATAATTGCATATTGGTATAGACCAATGTTGACTCAGAAGGCACATACTTTAAATCAGGGGCTTTAACCTTGGTTCTGCGTTGTGAACTATTCATCTAGTCAATTAGCTAAATAGTAGCTGGGATTCTCCAGGTCTCCAGCACCCTTTCTGTTGGGGAAGGTCCCTTAGCCTTTGTCTTTCACCTGTTCACACGGTGACACTCTGCACAGGCAGATTGCCTTTTTCCTGTCAGGGATGGGTCCTTTATACCGTGTTTCGCACCAACGAACACCTACAAGGCATCAGGTACTATTTCACCATAGTTGGTTTGACCTAAGTATATACATATGGACCTACGCACTCAATAAGTAAAGAAAGAAGGAGTAGTCACAGCACCATTTGGCACCCCACTGTTTTGCAAGACAAAAGAGAGGTGGAGGATGCTGTCTCCATTGTGGAAAGAGTCCCGAGACAACCTCCCCCATCTCCTGATTTCCGTGTGGGGTTTGCACCTTCACCGCCTTACTAGGGATCTGTGCCCTGTACCCCAGATAGGCATCACTGATTGAGTCGTGATTATCCCGAGGATCAGGCGCCTCTAATCCTACATTGGGATCAGAAACGTAGTATCCCAGACAAGCCATAAAGCCAACCTTGCCAAACCAACCTATTTGGCTCATCTGTCGAGCCACCCAGATTGATTCACCCGATCCTAGCCACTGGGTTGCGAAAGGATGATTAGAGATGAAAGGAGTAAAGTAGGTAGAGTAGGTAGAGTAGGGAGCACCCAGAGGAAGGAGAAATCCCACTGGGGAAAGCCAGCACAAACATGTAGAGGTGCAGGCACTTACATGTTTCTAAGGTGTAATAAAGGTGCTGGCAAAGGTAATTTTAAGCTCCCCGGCACTAGGTCTGGCTCCCTTACCAATGAACAAACAAACGAACGAACAAACCAACGAACAGCAAGTTATTCAATGCTTTTTCAGAAAGTTGCACCATATAACTTGCGTAATAGTTGGTTGCTGTAAGGAAAACGTTCTCATCATCTTTACGGCCGCTTGTTCCGCGTCTAATATATTCTCTGGTAGGCATGTTTGAGGTATTTTTGTGCAAGAAAGTTGCTTTTCGACATAACAAAAATGCAGCAGAAACAATTTTTGTGTTGTCACACTTCTAAATTGTCACAGAATAATGTGTCAAAAGTCTACAAACATCAACAAATGGAAAAATGTTCACAATATTGGTATTGCCCGATATCAATGACTTCTAACAAAATTGAAAATATATCTGAACTATTTGTACCCGAAATGGTTTATGGTCAATGGATGTGAATATGGCTGACATTGTGTGTCTTTGTAGATACTAGATAAAGTAAGAAACTAAACTTCAATTGTTCATACTGATACTTAGCTTGTCCTGTCACGCAGCTTGTCCTGTCACTCAAAGGACAGCTTTGAATGCCTGCCTAAACTACATAAATTTTAATTTATGTCAATCTGGTATCTCCAATTCAACCCAGCTGACCTTATTCAGAGCCTGTGTAGAGAGTATCCTGGTGTATGGATCTGAGACATGGAACATGAAGAAAGAGTTACATGATACACCGGATGGCACCTACATCAGGTTCCAAGGTTATAAGGGTACAAACATATCCTGGCATGAGCACAAGACCAAGGCACATGTACGGCGATATCCCTCCAATTTCAACCTCTGTTGAGCAACGCCAAGCACGCTTTGGTGGTCAGTGTCATCGTGCGAATAATCAAGTAGCCTCGAATGTCATGTTTTGGAGGTTAGAATGCCTACATGGGGGTCATCGCCCCTTAAGGTACATTGATGTGTTTGCTCGAGACATCCAACAGGATCCATCCGACATCCCCATGTTAATTGCGGAATTGAATAGAATTTATGGCACTCGGCCGCGGCAAACGTAACAAAATTGTTACCACATCTTTTAAAATTTTAGTTTACAAAGATAAGATCATACTGAACTATTACTAATTTCACTATATCATATTAATATTGTCCATCTCATCTTCTCCATTATCATAACTGACAACTTGAGGCATAGTGCTGCCAGCATACCTGCCAACATACATGTGATTTGCAGAGTTCTGTGCATTCCTAACCACTTTTTGGCAAATGCATAACATAGAGAACACAATGATTTAAAACACTAACATTTTATAAAGATTCCAAACAGACTCTGGTACACCCTCCATCTTTACTTATGCAAAATAGTTTTGCTTAATATTGTAGCAATTAATTTTTCACGGTACTGCATTATTTACATAATTATTTATCATAATGTTTTTGCTGTATTCCATGATGAACAAATAACGATTGATTGATCGATTGATTGGTTGAATATGATCTTTCAGGTAAGCCTCTTGTTTTAATTGTAGCAGAGAAGATGAGAAAGAAGGAGATGGCTCGATTTTGAAATCCGATTACCCAGGATTACTCTCATTCACCAGCTCATTGTTAGGGTAACTTCAAGGGCCGCTCGATTGCACCTTTGAAGTAATCTGTTCATCCGACTCAACTTGGCCAGTCAGGAAAGTTTCAGAACAGGAAGTAATTGACACAATCCTATACTAAAACAGTTTATTAATATTCCAGCTAAAATTTCTCTGCTGATAATGAACTCCACGTTTGTTCTGATCGATAATTATTTATTTTATTCATTGGCGAAATAATTGAGGAAAACATTGACTTTTTAACGAAGAGAAAACAGGTCACATAAAGGATGTTGTTATTTTAGCCTAATTTAAACATATCCGGTTAGTTCCGTGTAAATACTATATATGAATAAGTATAAAGATTCATTTTGAATACAACTCAACCATACCTGTTTGTGTCAGACAGTGTCAAAAGAGCCAATATGCTTTGAAAATTTGGGGTCAAAGTTGTCTGTAAGTGATGCAGAAGAATACGTTTCGCTGTACTGGTCACGACCAAAGTGCAATGACTTTGTGTAAATGCTAGTTGACAACTGGGTAATTGGAATAGTACTTGGATTTAATGACAGGTATATGCAAAGAGGTTCTATATAGATAGAGAGGCAAAACGTTACGTAATCTTTAGAAATTCATCGTCTCGCATGTTTTGCCGACCACAAAGAAAACATAGAGTACCAACAATAGAAAGCAATGGCTGCCTCCGCTTCTTCCACATACTGTGGGTGCCGCTTTGCATATACACTAATCGGTAGTGATACAAATTGATGTATGTGTTAGAGGTGGCCAGGTGTAATAATAGTGCACCTGGATCATTGTGCTCAGATACTCACTCGCTTAGGTGCTTAAGCGCGCTTAGGTGAAAAGATGTATTCATTGAGGCGGTTTATTTAAATCAAGACGACTGACGTGTCATTTCATTCGTTGTGTGGCCATGGGTAGGACAAAATTTAACCACCCAATAGCACCCAACATCCAACAACTGATATTTTGCCGGATTGTTTGTATCGAATTGACATTATGTGTGTATACAAGCACCCAGACTAATAATTATTCCGTGCAATATTCAAAATGTCAGCGCCCAGCACGGACGACTGGTTTTGAATGGGCTTCACCCCCTTGGGTATATATAATGTTCTATAGCAAGATGCGCAAGTCTTTGATCGAATCAATCGGATTTAAGGCTATTAAGATGAATAGGCGGATGAACAGTTTATCTTTTGAAGTAACAGTTGAACCATCTCCTTCTTTCTCATCTTCTCTAGTTGTTGCTCAGTAATGAGTTAAAGATTTTCAACTTGTGAAAAAGTACCACTTCCTCATCCGACGTTTCATAGATTTGGCCCACTGACCTCTCCACATGGATAGCGGGCTGCCGCACAGTTGAATGATCGCCGATTGAAACATCAGGAAGTTGCTTTGTGATCTATACAATATAGCGGAAACAATGCATACACCTGCTGGTGCACATATTCGACACAGATGTTCTATTGTTTGACAAGGTGTATGCATTGTTTCCCGCCATATTATATAGGTCACAAATCAACTTCCTGATGTTTCAATCGGCGACTCAGACCCGCTATCCATGTGTAGCGGTCAGTGATTTGGCCACAACTAGCAGTCCTTATAAGCATACTTGCCGATTTAGATGCAATATTTTGCCTTGACTTAGTGTAAATTGATCCTTGATCAATCCTTGTGTCACATCGGTAATCACAAATATTAGTACGAGTTGAATGCCTGAAATCAACAATTGTGTGTTAAAATAAGATAGAAAAATACTTAATTTTCCCAATTTATTTGCACTTAATATTCCTACCTTTGTGTTGTTAGCAACACTCTAGTTTCTCTAGTTCTTTTTTACTAAATAGTTGAGTAAGTTGCACTTATTTTAATTGGTTGTAAATCATAAGAGTTGTGACTATGTTGTGCTACTATATTTGAGTAAGATGAGTGAACTCGAACTACATACATTAGTTTTGACTAAAATAAAGTGTTCGGTTACTCAGATTGTACTCATTTAGATTTGAAGTAAGAAACGTTTTTTTTTCTCGTTGGTACACATATTTATATTCATGCTGTATCAAATTTATTTGTACATAAATTTCTTTTTATAAAAAAAATAAAAAAAATGCAAAAATTATTTTTTTTTTAGTTGTCCAAACTTAAATATATCGAGTTTTGACTAATTGAAATGATTTGAGTTTGGTGCACTCAAAAGTATTAATAAATGCAACAACACCGTTAAATTAAGCTAATAACAACAAGGTGTATAAATTAAGTAAATGTGGCTCATTTCTTCCCCAATTTACTTGCAATTTAATATTCAACCTTTTTGTGTTGGTAACAATACTCTAGTTTCTCTAGTTCTTTTTGCTTAAATAATGAGTAGTGGCACGTATTTTTATTGAAAGTAATCATTAAGAGCGAACTACGTGTTGTACATTATTTGAGGAGATGGTGAACTCGAACTAAATACAGTAGTTTTACTTAAAAATAAAATTGTTCGGTTACTCAGAGGTACTCATTTATATTAGAGTAAGAAAAGTTAAAAAAAAAAAAAAAACAACATATTATATTCATTGCGGTAACTCAAATCAAAATTTATTTGTACAGACTACACAATTTTATCTACTGCGTTTACTCAAATGCAAATATTCAGTTGTCGAAAACTTAATATATCGAAGTGAACTAATTTGAACGAGTTGAGTTGGTGTACTCAGAAGTATCAATAAATGCAACAACACCGTTAAATTAAGTAAAAACCAACAAGGTGTAGAAATTAAGTAAAATGTATCATTCTCCCTATTTACGTATTAATTATTCATACATTTGTTTGTTGTTAAACAATACTCTTAGTTTCCTAGTTCTTTTTACTAAAATAACGAGTAGTTGCATATTTTTATTAAGTAATCATACGAGTGACTACGGGGTGGCTACATTATTGAGTCAGATGAGGTGAACTCGAACAAACTAACGTACATTAGTTTTATTAAAATAAATTGTCGGTACTTAGATGTAATCATTTATATTAGTTAAGAAAAGAAAAGTATTTCTCGTTGGTACAACTATTTATATCATGCTGTACTCAAAATTTATTTGTACATACATACACCAATTTTCCTACTTCTTTTTAGCAAAATGCAAAATATTTAGTTGTCCAAACTTAAATATATCGAGTTTGATTATTTGAAACTGATTTGAGTTGGTGGGTAATCAAAAGTATCAATACAATGCAACAACCACGTAAATAATTAATAAACAACAAGTGTAAATTAAGTAAAATGTTCATTTCTTTCCCAATTTACCTGCACTTAATATTCATACCTTGTGTTGTTAAATACTAAAATAAATTATAGTTAAATTTATACATATTTAAAATTTGTTGTTTTTGGTATTTGGTTTTATTTATTGTTTTGAATAATATCAAAAAATCGCTGATGAATTGAGTGTTTAGTAAATCATCATTTTGAGGTCGGAATTACTTGACACAATAGTCATTTTTTTGAAGTGTAGAACGGGGATTAAAAATCTTTGAACACTGCTGTTTTTTTCATTTTCTGTTTATTTAAAGAGTTGGAAAAGATAACTTACGACAATTCTTACAGGCTTCTCCTACCCTTTAAGTTATTCCAGCAAAATATTTGGCTCTTTCAGTGAATCACTGATAGTGTCTGTAAGACCACGGAATGACACAATTAAAATTATGATATCATCATCTTAAAGGGTTATATGATTTTTAAGTATTATGACTGTAATCAGGTGGGGGGTATATATCTAAGTAAATTAAATCGCAAGAAAGATTTTTAAATTTAAACGGTGCGAGGTTTGGTATTATAAAGTCTAGAACGTCCAAGTATAATGGAATCAAACCTATTATTATGCACGAGAAATTCCACAATATTTCGGCCATAGGCCTGGTAAAGTGGTGAAGTGAATGCGTGAAGTGTCCCAATGGGACAACATGCGTGGAACGCGGAGGGGGAAGCGCAGGTGAAGGATAGTAAGCGTCTGCGACGGCGCGTATGACGAAAGCTCTGTGGTAGCACGGCGCACGGCGCAGAAAATGGAGTGAGGGGGGCTCACCACAAAGTATTACTGCTGTAAGGGGAAGAGATGAGCAGAAGGAAAGTAAACAAACGAAGGAGAAGTAGAAACAGAAAGGATGTGAAAATACGGAAAGAGCAGAGGCACCGAGAAGAAGACAGAGCAGAAGAAAAAAGAAGCCAAAAGGTGAAAGAAGGATGAAAAAAGAAAAGGAGAGGAAACGAAGAGAAAGAAGAAAAAGAACAGAAAAAGGGGGAAGGAGGAAGAAGAAAGGGACATAAACTAAACCATGAATAAATATACCATACAACAATAATTGCATAAGGGAAAAATATACCCTAAAATATGAAAATAGAAGCATACAAAATGGTACAACGCATCATATTCAGTTTGGACACTGTGCAACCTAGAGGAATGAACATTCGATTCCATTCTTTAAACCTTCCATGAAAATCCAGCTGAACTGTTGTTTGTCTGGTTACAAGGATTCCAAAAAAGGTTCTAGTTTTACCCCATTCTATGGCGTCTTTCTAGTTTCGGCGTTAGTTATGGGGTTGTACCCAACTGTAAAAAAATGGTGGAAAACACGTTCACTTTTTGTTTTGGTGTGTACCTGGGTAACAGTTACTGTTTGCTTTGATTCGGGTCCTATGTGGGGCCCCTCGTTCACCTCGCCCTCCCGGCTGAACTACCGCATAGTTGCCCTTTCTGTTATGCTTGTTTATCACGTTATCCACACCCCATCGGTCACAGGTCCCCAACCCTCCACTAGCTGCAACAGCTGTTGACCTTCTATTCGCCCCCTTTTGGTCCATAACAAACATTAAGATAATCAAAACTATTCCTATTTTCATATTGAGCTGAACAATAACTTGAGCCCTCGTTTTACAAAAAATGGAGAAACTTTTCTATTTTGACCCCTGTATAAACCAAAATTGACCTTTTCACCATTTTTTTCCAGTTTTTAGTTGTTTACCCCATAATTCCAAAACTATAAGCCATACGGTAGTATAAACTATACCTTTTTGGAATCCTTGATAACCAGACAAACATATGGTGTTGCTTGTTCAACACAATCGGAACATTTTAAATTTTTTACCACTGGTAACTTGAATCCCAAGCTGGGGCCATGAGAGGGGTGTAACAACATTCACCAGTCTTATCGGGAGGGGACAATTTGTGGTACGACTTTTGTGGCACGACTTTTGTGGTACTAACGACTTTTTTTTGTGGAGTTCCGAGGCGAGTTAACTTTTATGACTGAGTTAACAATGGCATGAGTTCTACCTCTGGCTGGTTTTAGAGGAAGCAGGGGGTGTTCTAGAGTAAATACGCATACGCACACCGCGTCTGGCTTTTTTAGAGGACAGCAGGGGTGTTCTAAGTAAATACGCATACGCACGCTCGCGTCTGGCTGTTTAGAGGACGGCAGGGGTGTTCTAAAGTAAATAGCCATACGCACGCGCGCGTCTGGCTGTTTTAGAGGGACGCACGGGGGTGGTGTGCTAAAGTACATACGCATACGCACACGCGACGTTTTCTGGCTGGTTCAGAGGACGCAGGGGTTGTCTAAAGTAAATACGCATACGCACACGCGCGTATGGCTGTTTCAGAGGAGGCAGGGTGTTCTGAAGTAAATACGCATACGCATACGCACACGCGAGGCTGGACTGTTTAAGAGGACGCAGGGGTGCTCTAAAGTAAATACGCATACGCGTGCCTCCTAAAAAAAATCCAGACGCCACGTGTGCGCATGCGTATTTACTTTAAGAACACCCCTGCGTCCTATAAAACAGCCAGACGCACGTGTGCGCATGCGTATTTACTTTAGAACCACCCAGCGTCCTCGAAAACAGGCCAGACCGCGCGTGACGATGCGTGTTATCTGATGCTGTATGCGCATGCGTATTTTATTTAGAAACACCCCTGCGTCTCTAAAAAACGCCAGACGCGATTTTGTGCGCATGCGTATTTACTTTAGAACACCGCTGCGTCCTCTAAAACAGCCGACGCGCTGCGAGCGTATGCGACTATTACTTTAGACACCCCCTGCGTCCCTAAAACAGCCAGCGCGTGTGTGAGTATGCGTATTTACTTTAGAACACCCCGCGTCCTCGAAACAGCCAGAGGTATGAAATCATGCCATTGTTAACTCGGTCATAAAAATTAACTCGGCTCGGAAAATCAACAAAAACAGTGCTACCACTAAAGTCGTGCCACAAAAAGTAGTACCACAAATTGTCCTATCCCTTTGATCCAGCTTTGCCACACTCACATGAGATTCTGCCATACCAAGAGTCCCCCACTAACTATACCTCTAACACTCACGAAGGCGATCATCGACTTTATTCCGAAGTGCATTATTCCGAAGGTTCGGTTTTATTCCGAATTGAGAAAGAAAGCTCGTTATCCGAAGGTGCGTTATTCAGAATTGAGCAAGAACTTCGTTATTCGGAATGTGGGGTTTATTCCGAATAAAGCATGAGCTGCGTGATTCCGAATTCAGCAGAAGCTGCGTTATCCGAATTAAGAGTTTTTGTATGAAGAACTTCGTTATTCCGAAGTTGTGTTATTCCGAATCGAACAAGAGCTACGTTATTCCGGAATTATGCAAGAGCTGCGTAATTCCGAATCGAGCAAGAACTGCGTTATTCCGAAGGTGGTGTAATTCCGAATCCAGCAAGAGCTGCGTTATTCCGAATTGAGCAAAAACTTCGTTATTCCGAATTGCGCAAAGAGCTGCGTATCCGAATCCAGCAAGACTGCGTTTTCCGAATTGAGCAAGAGCTGCGTTATCCCGAATTGAGCAAGAGAGCTGCGTTTTTTATTCCGACATCCAGAAAGAGCTGCGTTATTCCGAATTGAGCCAGAGCTGCGTTATTACGAATCCAGCAAGAGCTGTATTATTCCGAATTGAATTGAGCAAAACAGATCGTATCCGGCAGATCAGCAAGAGATGCGAAACTGAGCATCAGGTACGTTATTTTGAAAATGAGTTTTAGTGTTATGAGAAAACAGTGAGGGTCAGCGAGCGAGTATTGCTAAGCGGCGTAAGTGTCTGAATTAAGGGTGGTGATTGAGGGGTGATTGCGGGTTTGAGGCCTTGTGTAGTTGAGTGGGTGCCAGCGCGAATAAATTAATCAACAGTGATTGATTTACCTTTTGGGCCACGCACTTAGAAATTTATCCGTCAGCTAAATATTCCGTATTTTTTTTCCACGGGAAAAAAATGGGAAATGTTCCGACAACACCACATAATTCTTTTCGGTCGGTAATTAATTAGTGTGTGATTACAGCCTAGTCAACTGCACCCACCAAAACAACACCTTACATATAGGTCACACATGTTTGGGTCAATCCATTAAATATTGAGTTCCGACTTAGGCTTAGCCAGGAAGGAAATGTCCCTAAATGCCCTCTTACTCATAGCATTTGAATCATTTTTATACCTGATTTAGAGAAAAACCCAACGTTAAAACCCAAGTTATTTCTGAGATGGTGAAACACGTTTAACCCTAGTCTTGGGGGGTGCAACCCCGTTAAGGTTTTTTAGGATACAGTGTTGTCCAATAAAAAAGTGAACCCATAAAGTGGCCACTCTTTTTCACAGTTTCAAAAAATCTTTTTTTTTTCAAATTTGCCATTTTTGAAAAGTGTGATTCGTTAGTTTTTAGCTTTCCAAACACAACAAACATAAACAACAAACAAAACAACAAACAACCCCAAAACGAAAAACACACAACAAACAAAACAAAAAAACAACCTAATTAAAAAAAAAAAAACAGCAAATCTTCTCAATCGGAAATGTGGTTATGGATTATGGCCAATTTTAAAAAGCGTTACCCACTTTTTTCCATTTTGTCCAGGACAAAAGGGTAGTGGGGTTTGGTGAACGGTTAGTTCGTTATTGATCCTTCCCTTCTCTCTTGTTGATTTATTGCTTTTTTTTATGTTTTTTGGTTTTTTAATTTTGATTATGTCTTTTGTTTTCTATTGTAAAACATAGTCCATAATCTCTTTTCGGAAAGAGTGTAGTCTGAAAAGGACTATTTAGGGTTTGGAGACTTCCTGCAACGTGTTGCTGTCTCTAAGACGGGATGCGGTTTGGACTATGAGCAAACATCTACGAGCAAAGAAAACACCGCGGGTCCGGGAGGACAGCAAGTTTCAAGGCAAAGCTCGCTGCAAGATGAACATCTAGGAAATTGCCTAAACCCAACATGCATTTCAGGACTACCACTCTTTCCAAAAAGAGATTAGGACTTATATATCATAAAAAATAAGATCCAAATTAATAAAGAAACACTAAGGGAACAAACCAATATAGACAAAAAAAATGAATGATGAAGAACGAGAACAAAACGCTTCACGAAGCCCCACTACCCTCTGACCCTGGAAAAATGAAAGTGGTTCCCTTTTTAAAGTTGGCCTTAACTTCATGACCCCAACGTCCGATTGGACAAAAGTTTTGGGTTTTGGAAACGCCGCGAACACAGCTTTCAAAAATGTGTGGATTTTGACACACATTGAATTTTTTTTAAACTGTAAAAAAAATAGGGCGCTTTTAGGGTTCGGGTATTCTTGGGACAACGTGGTACAATATAAACGATTTTTCCCGCCAAAATCGTTTTATGTAATTGTTTTGGGCATCCTTGCACTCATGCGCAGAAAAATGAACATCGTGAGATGAATGTGGATAGGAATGGGGTATGTGGGTAGGGTGAGGCGTCAAAAATACACTTAGGGAGAGGGTTGTTTCAACCAGGCCTTATCCTTTGTAAAGTAACTAAAACATGTGCTCGTACGTCCTTATTTTAGTATATTGCATTTTATATTTAAGTCACTCTTCATAATTTTCATCCAAAAAATCTCGATCAAAATGGGAGAGAGTTGTTGGAAATTTTACGAAGATCAAATTTTTTCCCTATACTTTTGTCAGAAAACTGAATTATTGATTTTTGCGGGGCGCATTTCATTATGACGTCATAGAAGGCCAAACCCTGTGGATATGGTACTTTATATCAGAGTTTAGGGAGACTCTAAGTACACACTACCGTATAGTGACTTTGAACGCTTGTTTGTTCAACTAATTAGTCATTTATCACTCTAGGCTAACACTTAAGTGCCCAAGGGGGGGGGGGGGGCCATTAGTACCCAACGTTTGAGTTTTTGCGATTCTGGTTACGCAATCAAAGTTTTCAAGTAGTTTGTTGCTAATGTCTGATTTATGAATACGCTTCTCCTGATACAAAAAAAAAATAATCCGTCCACGGGCTTCATTAGAATAATAGGTTGGGTCCCTAGGAACCCCCCCCCCCTCCATTGCGGCACTAACGGAAGTGAAAAAATCAAGGTTTTTTTTTAATTTACTAATTAAAAAATTAAAGTAATTAAATCTTGGGATTTATTGCTTAGATATATTACCTTAGGAGGTAATTAATTAATATTTAATATATTACTTAGATAAAATAAACCTTTTATATGCTGATAGCATCAATTTTAATTGTCATGCCGTGCTCTTAAAAATAAGGCGATTTTTAAGTTTCTAAAAAAAAAATAAGGCGATTTTGACGTTTCTGAGGAAAAATACAGATGGTATACTTTGGCTATATTTTTTCAATAATTATTGTAATTGGTTATTCTAGAGTAGATATAATGAATTATTTGGTTCATTCAAAACACTATATTGGAGTTGCTGACGATGGAAATGTGCGAACCACTTTTTTCGAAGAGTGAACAATTTCAATTGACCATAGGTCAAAGGTCGGATTTTTTCACTTGTATTGTTGGGGTATGTTGGTTCTTACGTGACCACCATTTATTTGTGTAGTGTCATGATCAAAACTCCCACGGGGAAAGTGGTTATCGGGTTGGGTCCTAGGAACCCCCCCCCCCCCTTGGCACTGACGGAAGTTTTTTTTTGCTTGGGCACCTGAGCGTTAATTAATGATTATTTTGTTTGTTTGTTTTGCTTGAGATTTAAAGCTGATACTATACGCAATTTTCTGATGAGAAACACGTTCGTAGGTGTGTCAACAACGTCAACACATGTTACTTAGCCTTAGACAGGGTTGCCAAATTTATCAGTTTTCAAGGTGGTAAATTAAAACCATAATGGTTACCATAGTAACACTGACCCAATCAAATTTATATTGATATGTTGTATCAAGACTTTGGTGTGTTTAAATTAATTGATTTAACCAATTAATGTTTTTTTCAAATATTTTGTCAATACATTATTTTGGTCGCTTTTTTTTATGTATGTTGATGCCCGTTAAAGTCTTATCACCCGATTCTGCTCAAACCACAGTACTTACTATACTTTGTTACGCTACTAATAAGCAAAAACATTTTTCGGCCTTTGTTTTTTCCGCGCGTGTTGGATAGTATAGTGGAGGGGCCTATGTTCTCCAGAGAGTGATTTTATGAAGTTTCATGTTAATTGTTGGCAAGCAATCTAAATGTATTCTACGGGTCTGACTATTCAGAAAAAACGATGTGTGTTGCATTTTTTGGTGTTGACCTTTAGTGACCTGACACGAGGGTCCAAAGGTCAAAACGGTCATATAATCGGCCAAAGTATATCGACCTTGGTCTCAAAATGTGGCAAAATTTCACAAGGAATATGGTAGTAGATATTTAATTTGTTACTTGAGCTTTCGTTTTCTGTTATATGCAAATAAACTAACTTAGAGAAATAATATGAAATTAAATTTGCTGATTCAGACCGAGTTGGGTGAGTCCTGTCAAGCAAGAGTTAGGCCTCAGTTTTGCACAATGTAGAGTGAAACCCTACACAACCCCATTATACCTGTATATGCCATGGCCTAGGAACCGTTTGTTTCATGAAAATGTACAAGAGGAAAATGGTTGTTGATTGAAGTCTATATCCCTCGTCTTGCCACGCCTTTTTGTAACACGGTTTACCGGGGGAGGTTACCACCCCTTCAAGAATTCATTTATAAAGCACCCCGAGCTTATCATTTGATAGCAGTTGATTAGTAGATATGGTCCTTATCTTTCCATTGACCACCAAATAAGTACCAACATTAACACTTAGTATGGCTGCGCAATGACGTCATTTTAAGTCATTGTGCCGATTAGCTTTTGGCATTTTAGCGCAACGGAGCAAAGTTCACTTGGGGGTGGTAACCACCCCCCCCCCCCCCCCCTTGGGGTAAGACGAGGGTTAAAACAAAATCTATGGAATGAATAGTCGTTTATAACAGTGTGAAACAACCACGATTCGGACTACAGAGACAAAATGTAGTGTTACTAGTTATCTTTTCAGTCTCAGTCAAAGGGTTGATTTTTTTAATTACCGATTCTTTCCATCCAGGGCCGGGGGTGGGGGTGGTGATGTCATGATAAGTGGATATCATTTGCGACCAAAGAAACATGTAAAAAAGGGTATTATTCAAGATTGTGCACGTACATAGTTAAACGGGTAGCCAAACCTCTGAAATCTTGAAAAAAGGTTGTACTTTTCACACTTGAACCGGTGCTTGACTTCTGACTTGAAATGACATTTGTGACGATTTGGAAATTTCGAGTTTGTATCGTATTTCGGCTCATTTGTGTAAATGAGCTATTCAGTATAGCCGACAAAGACACAATTTCTACTTGATTAGGGGTCAAATTTGCCAAGACTCATTATTAAGGGTAGGATATATTACACTTACCATACGTGTTTAGGGATGCCTTTTAGAACAATCAAATTATTGGTCTACATGATTTTACGGTACTTTTGATTAAATCCTTGTTGAGAGGGTGCTGCAGGACTTGAAATTTGGCCCTTGTTTGTATATTTTTTTTTATAAATTAAAAATGTTAATTATTCATTAATTTTAAAAATGACCCTTTTTGAACATCTCATCACTAAATTGTGGACTTTCTTGTCAAAAATTCTTAACGTTTGGACGCCTTTTTGGACAAATCAAAAATAGGTGGACCTTTTGCCCCGTTTGTGGGTTTGTGTGAACTGTGTGTGGGGGGGGGGGGGCGCCGTCTGACCTGCTGCTGATCTCAGGATAACCAGGATAATCAGCCAGTGTCCACATTCATGAACAAAAAATCATTAAGCTTTGGGTATGATTTGAATTAGGTTTCTTGTAACAATTAGATTCATTGTTTATGGGGGTATTGGCCCCTTAATGCACACAATCATATACACTAAGACCGGGAAGGCAATAATGTCAATGTTCAATGCAAACAGGTTCATCAAAGAAGAAGAGACAGAACTAATTTGGAAACAGTGTTTTTAGAACACTTTAAAGCTTTGGCGTTTGTTGTTGAACGTAGGGTTGAACAAGAATATAAAAAGCTAATCAATCTATTTTGTGTGGAACATTTACTAACTGTGTATACAACACATTCAGTTACTTAACCACGGGGCATTAATAGCAGCTATATGGGGGGATGACTCTACTTATATTGCTTTAGCCTATAGACTATTCCGGGTCTATGGTTGCTTGATTTTTTTTGATGAAAAGGATACAGCATCATAAAAATGAAGAGAATCACATTTTGTCTTGCACTTTTTACCAACTGTGTAACATTTTAATTTGGTTCAAACAAATGGTTCATAATAGCAGCTGTGATGCATGCACTGTTAAAAATTTCCGTAAAATTAAGAAGGTAGAGAAATCCAGATTTTCCGTTAAATTTACGGAAAATAGTTTGAGAAACAAATACTATAAAAAACAAAAAACATAAAAAATTTTAATTTTCGGAAATATTTCAAAAATTTCTGGCAGCATATTTCCCGGACTTTTTTTTGGTTCCGTAATTTTAAAATTACGGACAAAATTCTGTTATAAATACACATTTTTTTTTCTGTATTTTGAGACAATTTTCTGTAACATTACGTTAAGTGGACAGAACTTCTGTAAAATTTACCCTCACATGTCTGGAAATACTGCTGCCAGAGAATTTCCGTTAAAATTTTTACGGATTTTTTTTTAACACGTGTGGGGGTTGGGTATAGGCAGGGGGATTCTCAACAATGGACCATTACATAGGGTACTTATTGCCACAGACATCAGTCTCATTTTTAGCATTCTGGTATTATATCATGACCCTTTTTTCATGCAAATTTGGTTTTTGTTGTCGTCAGTATTTTCTAATAGACACCCAAATTTTTCTAAAAATGGTTTTGGAAAATCGTCAAATTATCTCAATCTGAAGTAAAAATTTTCCACATTGAGGAAGAAAGGAAAAAAAGGGCAAATAAATTTGCATTAAATTGGCCCACCATTGGCCCTCTGGTCAGATATGGGTCCCGTTTTTGGCAAAAAAAAAAAATGTGTAGCTATGGGTACTACTGCCGGGGGCACGTGCTTATATACCCAAACCGAACACTGAGACCCCCCACCCCCCCCCCCGGGTTTACGGGTTGGGTGATTATTAACTGATTGGCTTTTGACGAGACTATCCAGGGTTTCTGGATGGGATCGAATAATGAAAAATCATTACATGGAATGAGGACTAAGATAATATTATACATACTTTTGTTCTGAAGTGCGATCGTGGTATTTACGGTTAATAACGACAATTCGTTCAATGGATTTGGTATAGACGATCATTTGCTCTTGCACATTTTGACAAAACACTTGCTTTTTACTTTCCTTACCCATGGGTTTGGCTAATGCAAGAAGAAATAGAAGAAAGAAATAATGGGGGATGTTGACGTTAGGGGGGGGGGGGTTTTCAATTTGTTTTCTTTTAAAACATTTAAGCAGAGGTAGAGTGTTACAAATGACTCCTTGTGCAAGAAGTTGAGGCCTAACTCTTGCTTAGGACCGTACTGGGCCTGCATAAAGGCAATTGTATGATAGTATTGTCATCTAATTAGGTTAGTTGCATATTACAAGAAAACGAAAGGTCAAATAACAAACTAAAATATCATATTCATATTCATTGCGAAATTTGCCACAAGTTGATACCAGGTCGATTATACTTGACCGAGGTATGACCAATTTTGACCTTTGACTTGTTGCTGGAGAGCTTCTTTTGTTGCCGGTTGTGGGATGTGTCCTGGGTCACTAAAGGTCACCAGAAAAATGGCAACATGATTTTTTTTGAATATAGTCAGACCCAGTAGTATAAGTTCATAGTGGTTGCCAACAATTAAACATGAACTTCACAATTTTCATAGGCCCCTCCACTATAAATGCTGTACCCGCGCGCCTTCACCACCAAGGCGTGCGCTGCACGTACATCTCGCACTGTGTTTGCTTGTGGTATTTTGCCTGCAGAGCGCCCGCAGTATCTATTCAATTCGCGGTTGAAAGAGTCTTGCCAATTTGGTTATGAACAAAAGTATACTCAAACTTTAACCCAACGCATATTGGGTTATCATGTTATATGCGTGTTACGTTACTTATAGTTACGTTCAGTTTAAATTTTTTGCAGACTTGTACCACAAATTCATTTGTTTCCCCCTTCTTGTAGAATCATATATATTGTTTGGTTGAATTGCTTGTATATCATAACTTAACCGTTACTTCGTCTGTTATTATGATTTCATGCGCAATAGTATTTTGCTTCTAGCAGACCATGATGCTTTCTACATTGTTTGCCACGAGCCTCGGAGTATTTGCATGGCTGGTATTTACCCGCTCGTTCGTAAATTTTGTGCTCTCCTAATTTCAATTCCATATAATCCGTGTCTGCTTTTGCATGGTATATAGTAATTTTTCATGTTGTGTTGAGCTAATCATATCTACCTAGGGTAATACTGTTCCATTATTTGCATTGTTTAAATATTTTGTCAGTACAGTATTGTGTAACTTTTTGTGTATGTTTGTCCAGTGCCGTTTTTAATTTCTATCACCGATATGTTCAAAACCAAGTAACACTACAGACAATTCCGACCAGCCAAATGGTCAGACCGCCATTTGCTGGGGGGGGGGGGGGGCTCCAACCCAATGCCTACCCAAATCTTTGATAAGTCTGGGAGAGTTGGTTAAGTGTAATTCAAAGGCTGCACTTGACTGCGCATTTGGGGGGTCAGGAGGATGCACCCCAGCTAGGTGAAGTGAGGTGTTGGACTGTGTAAAACCGGATTGGTGTTTACTTGTTCATACACAGCGGCTCAGAGACCTCCCAAGTACTTTTCGTCTACAAGTTCGTTTTTCGTGCCGCCGGGGAACTCTCATAGCAATAAAACGTAATTCCTACTTCCACACAACAAACGTTCCTTGTAGATTATCGAAAGCTGCGCTAACGGCCGGACTCAGAGATTTCTGAGGAGGGAGCCTCCAGTTTCAAAAAAAATCGTTGTTTTTTGCATGTACATAATGCTTGTCAATATACTAATTACGTGTTGTGAAATTGCAGGCTTTATATCGAATTCCTTCATATATAAAATCACAACTTTGTTATTACATATTCCGGACCCGGAATTTTTGTTATCCACAGTATCCAATGGGAGCAATACTAAACAGAAATGTTTACTGCATCCCAAAAACGAAAAATCCGCTTCATCTCAAATTCGGAATTGTGCATTTTAGGTTATATCTTTAGTTCTAGTTGACTATTTTTTAATTATTTACACCAAAATAATAAATTTCGAAATCTCTGAGTCAGACTTAAGTCTAGCTGCCTCAATTTCTAACGGATTAGTTTATGAAACGATCAAGAAAGGTTCTCGATTGCTAGCGCCAAATTTTTTAAAGAGTATGTTCCATTATTACTCATTTTGAGAAATCTTGAAGCCAGCCAAACCAAAACCAACTGTTACCACTGTAGGGCATTTATAACGTATGCTTGAGCGAATAGGAATTGGGGGCAACGTCCGTTAGCAGGCATGATTAGAACAGCGGCGCGTAATCCGAGACTACTTACAGGACGTACGTCAAGCGGCCCGGTATCCCGTTGTGTGGACAATTCGAATAGTACTTTCGGTAATAGACCATATCGCTAATCGGTTAAATATCAACAGAGGGCGCTCCACCGCAAAGCATGATGGGATGCGAAAAAGGGGCAAACACGAACAGGAGGAAGTGGGTGTATCTGCGATCGCCGCTGTGTTTACGCATAGAAACAGCATGTATATCGGGAGAGTCGGCAATCCTCTACGGCGAACGGGCTTCCAAATCCTACAAAATCTACAAAATTTGATCACAGAATAGATTGTCAAGTTGATGAAATTAACTACAATTGATATTCACTAATGAGCCGCAATATTAGGGAAATATTGCTCTCGATATAGCTATTATTTACTTGTTTACGGAGAATTCCACGCGAGATGCATTGATGAGCATCTTTTATTTTGAGTGGTTGGCCTCCCTATCAGGTATATCGGGTTCATATGGCGCAATAATTTGCGAAAAATGGGACCTATCTAAAGGCCCTTTTCAATGTACAAGAACAAGGAAAACATGTTATAACCAAACACACATACAAGCTATCGACATAAAAGAAATATTTACCATTCCATCTCAGCAAATCACGTTGTATTAAGGCCTCCATAACCCAGGAAAAACCGAGTAATTTCTGTTTGGCTATCCTGTCTTCTTTTAAGGATTTTATTTCAAAGTACTGATACTTCGGCTAGTTTCCTATATTGGTATCTGCAAGTTGTTTTTAAAAATTAGTGAACAATATTGTCGAGCACTATTACCAGTTTTAATTAAACTATAGTTGGACAGTACATGGCCTTGGTTAGTAACAATAACATAATGTTTTTTAATTTTTTAGTTTTTTCTATATTAAATCAGTTATTGCAGTTATTGGCTAAATATTAAGTAATATGCCTACGAATTTTACACGTTAACAAAATCGCTTAAAGGGGATAGCAGCGATAATGTGAAAGAGGATCGAAAAAAATGTGGAAATGCTGCTTTTAAACTTATAACCAGGATAAGTGTTTATACAATTCCATGTAACTGCTTTAATGGTGAAACAAACCACCAAATTGTGAAAAAAACGAAGTATTGAGGAAATTGTCATACTGTCTCCCGCAATGGCATAGAGCGACGGGCGTCTCAAAAATCTGCACTAAACAGCTGATTGTGGGTACACACCAGTACAGAGTAATGGAAACCAAAGATCAATAATGCTTGGGTTTGAGGTCAAACTGTATTGATCGTGGTGCACAATATATCGATGAAAATCTGTGATATTCACCACTGGGAAAGACTTTTTTTATCGCAAGTCGGAATTTTGGATACCGCACGTTATAGAATTACAGAATCAGATAAAAGACTGCCTTGCCTTTAATACACGGATTTCAAGCCAACACTTCCAGGTTATGTTCGCATATTCCATGCCAGTTCACAAAATATAAAATATGAATTGATGATTTTTTTCGATGTTTCGGATTAGCAAATCGCTTGTAATCCTTTATACATACAAGGTTGTTATCCAATATTACTTTTAGCTACTTGGTATTTACATAAACAGGGCACAGACAAGGATATAAGACCCCAACAATAATCCAAGCAGCTACCAGCTATAGGCTTATGCTTCGCACAAAATATGCCAAGATGAAGCTTCGTTAAAAAGTTCTGTGTTAACAATAACAGAATAACCATAATCTCTTCAGGATATCTCGGGATCATTATTACAACCAAGAACAGCACAAGGATCGCCACTAACATGATATAAAAAATCCTAAAAGTAGTTTAAAAGAGTAAGGATTTTAGGCCTTCGCCGAGCAAATGATGTACTGTAATGTGTCAATGTAGGTGATGTTAAAAACACTTCGAAAAATACCAAGATGAAGCGTCATTAAAAGTTGCTAACACTAAAAAAAATACCAATCCATATATTCCTTTAGGGTATCCGATCATTTATAACAATCAAAAACAGCGAAACGATCGCCACTTAGGGTGATAAAGGTCTAAAATAAGTTGAAAGAGTCCTCTTTTAAGCATTCCCGCAAGCAAATTACGTCAGTGCTTCTATGTAAACAAACGGGCTGGGAAAGTGACAGCGTCCGCGTGCGGCGCTCTTGCCCCTTTTTTCGGCCCATGACGCATTGCCGGTTCCGATTAGCGATAACACCGTATAGTGTCGCCACATATTCCCGTACCTCTAAATCAGATACATTTCTAGTAATTACAAGTTTCAGTGAATCTACCCAGCATTTTTACTTATTTGTAAACTATTTGTTGGCACAGTATGGTAAAACTCATAAAAAAGAAAAAAACTACCATGAGAACGGACGGTTAACCGGGACGATGACTGATCTAGGCATGATGTATGATTGCACCAATCCGGCGTCTTGGCATATCGGACTTTTATATGTTTGTTTTCTTTGGACTTGAATACAAAGGGTCTTGATAATTTCAATTCAGGTGCAGTACTTAACATTGAGTTCGTGTACCGTTCATGACACTGTACTCTTTAGCGTAGCGTATCCTAGGTTGGTGTTTAACTTTGACTGTAAGTTACCTCCAGCTCCACGGTGACAAACTACGAAATTGGTTCACCACGGACTCACCAGTCGATATAGGGATTTGCGCGCAAAAAGGATTTGGGGGCTAATTTTCGCGCTGCTGTTTTCATTTACCTAACAGGCAAACATTTTTCGGCCTATGTTTACCCGCCCCGGGGCCCGTGGGTGTTAGTAACTCTGCTTTACATGGCGCGGTCTCCACCGCAAGTGGCGATGCGCGTAACTCGCGCACTTGGGTGCTGTCGTACTTGCTTGCAGATTCGCCCGCAGTATTCTATAATCAAATTCGCGGTGTGAAACTTGCCCCTTCATTTTGGTGATGAACAAAGTATACTCACACTTTTAACTCAAAACATATGGGGTATCATTGATTATATGCTTGGTTTGTTACGTTTTATTTAGTTCAGATTTTAAAATTTTAATTGTCATACTGTAACCATGCAAATTCATTTTGAAATTCCCCTTCCTTGTAGTATCATATATAAATGTTTTGGTTATGTGCCTTGTATTCATACCCTACTCCGGTTACTCTCGTCTGTTGTATGATTTCTACGCAAGTATATTTTGCTTCTATCAGACCATGATGCTTTTCTTCATTTGACTGCCTGGTTGCCGTACCGGCCCTAAAAAATTTTTTTTTTAAACACGCTTTTATTTCCCGCTCGGTCTTTAATTTTGGGCTCCACCTAATGTATTTCCGTATAACATCAATCATGTCTGCTTCGGCATGGTATTTAATGAATTTACTCCGTTTCATTATCATTAAAGGTCCATGGCCCGATCGCTAATAGCCTCGTCCCAGAACCCCAGTTTTACCGGAAGTGGTGCGAAAATTTTGTATCATCAGAAGAAGCTACATTTTTCTCATTTACCCTGTTAAATCTTCGGGCTAATGATGTTTGGTTTGGGAGTTACGAAAACTGTTTTCCGCTCCTAATTCAACTACGCCATCCTTGAGATTTTGTTGAGGCAAAACCATATAGCTTTCGCTCACCACATCACGTAAATCACTTTATATCTTAATTTAACTCGTGTTTTTTTTTTTGTGTTCGTAATATATGTAAGTAACCCAATTTTGTGTACAACTGCTGTACTAAGTTTGTGTTATAAAAAATTCTTAGCAATTTTATTTTCTTGAGTTCCCTGTTTGTTTTTACTCGGTGTTGTTTCTTAGTGCTCTTTCGTCTGTCTGACTTTCAACACACATCTTGCCATAGTTTGTCTCATTTTTTTCTACACCCGTTTCTCATTTGCTCTCTTCTTCTTCTTTTTCAACCTACTTCATCCACCACATAGATCTAAAATCCCTCTTAATCTCATCTCTCTCTCTCCCTCTCTCTCTCCCTTTCCCTCTCTTTCTCTTATATTCCTCGTCTCTCTCGTCTTTTACCCCCTTCGCTACCTTTTTCTTTTGATTTATCCTTTTTAGTATTCCGTGCCGTGCAATTACGAACTGCCATTTAACCAACCAGCTTCACGACGATGACTTTTGCGCATCTCAATTGAATTTTTCACCAACACTAATTGAACACAATCAAACTTATTCCCTTTGCATCAACCCTTCCTTACATACCCCATATCATCTCAACCATGTTACCACGCCATCCTTCTCACGACCAACCCCAACACCCAGAAAAACAATTCTGGTTCCGACTCTCCGACTCCCCGCTATCACATCGACGACAGCTTCAACACACTAAATAAAACCATCAATCAATGACTCATTGTCCATAGCCTTTCAACCTGTCGTAGTATCACTACATCAATATGAAGTCCACCAATCACCAGCCTCACTTTAATGGGCTACACTTACATTCCTACCTCTCATCTGCAGATGAAAGGGTAGTGCGTCTTACATAAAAAATCACTCTCATACAAATCATCGACACAACACCAGGACCAGAATTGACTTCTTTTTCATCGATCTCACCATTAACACCAAATAAGACCTAAATACCTCTGTCCGGAGTAACCTACAACTGCATGAACCCACAATCCAAAATTTTAACAACAGCTTCGGGCAGCTTCTCACTGAACTAAATCACCTAACCGCGATGTCCTATATTTCCGGACTTAATATCACACTTGGTCCAATATTCCACTCATCACACATTAAAATGACTTTATTAACACATCACTTTCAAACTCTTATATCCCCAAAATTAAACAGACCTACAAGATACCATAACACAGCACGCTTCATTGACAACATGTATTACCAACTCCACTGACACAGACCCACCCCAGGATATTTGTCACGACACTACAGATCACCTCCCAATATTCCTCATTACAAACATCTCTTAGCATAAGCTGCAAAAAAAAACAACAATACTAAACGTGACTACAGAAATCACAACATTCGCACATTTAAAACCGTAGACTCAACACGAATCGTGGGAAAATACAGAAAATGACCCTACATAGCGTACAGCAACTTATACCAAACATTACAACAACGAATCATCATCCCCCTTTCCAGAAGACCATAAAAAATCGTAACCATAAGCACCCTGGGATGGCAACAGCATGTTCCAAGTCAATCAAACTCAAGCACCGCCTTTACAAAACATACCTGAAGAAAACACACCAGCAACCAAACAACAATACAAACAATACAAAAACAAATTAACTCACACTATTCGTATTGCCAAGAAAAAACACAAAACAAACAAGAACACAGAACAAATTCAGAAACTTAAAAAGATCTTACCAAAACCTGGACAATCCTCAACAACATTCTAGGCAGGAAGGTATCCACCAAACAAATCCCTGACCATTTCACTCATAATAATAAGCAGATAACTGACCCGCTTGACATTGCTAACGCATTCAAAGATCACTTCACTAACCTGGGCAAAAACTTGGCTAGCAAAATTCCACCTTCCAATAACCCATATAATAAACACCTTCCAAAAATACATTCACCTCAATTTTCCTGAATCCAGTCACTGTAGATGAAATGCACAAACTTCGCCACCTACTAAAACCTGGTAAAAGTGCAGGTACCGATAAGATAGATCCTGAGATTGCTAACAAATCATATGATAACATCATATCGCCTCTGATGCACATATTTAACCAATCACTTCTCACCGGAACTTTCCCAGACCACCTCAAATCAGCCAAAGTCATTCCTATTTACAAAAACAAAGATGCACACAACATTGCAAATTACAGGCCTATTTCTGTTCTTCCATCTTTTTCAAAACTACTTGAAAAAATCATGTACATACGCCTGTCTACATTCCTCAATAAACACAACATTCTTGTCGATGAACAATACGGTTTTAGGCCCAAACGCTCAACTTACATGGCACTCCTTGAACTAACAACCAACCTCAACCTTGCACTAAAAAATAAACTCCACACCATGAGAGTATTCCTGGATCTCTCCAAGGCTTTCGACACCATTGACCACAACATTCTTCTTCACAAGCTTTATCATTACGGTGTCCGTGGAGTAGCCTTGGAGTGGTTCAGGAGTTACCTAACTAACCGCTCACAATCAGTTTACGTACAATCCACCGCATCATCCATCAAACCTATCACAGTTGGCGTCCTGCATGGCTCAATCCTTGGACCCCTACTTTTCATCATTTACATGAATGACATCACCAACATCTCTAACACACTAAAACTAATCTTATTTGCAGATGACACAAACATTTTTCTCTCAAACCCTAACATTAATGCGCTTTTAACAGCATGAATCATGAACTCGCAAAAATCACTTTCTCTCAATGTTTCAAAAACTAACTACATGCTTTTCTCTACACACAACACCAATCACTATCAAACATTAACAATAGATAACCAGACAATCTCACAGGTACACTCAAACAAATTTCTTGGCATCACAATCGACGATAAACTAACATGGAATGAACACATCAACTCTGTCACTACCAAAGCGTCTCACGCAATTGGTACAATCTACAGAGTTAAACACCACCTTCCAAACTACACCTTAAAATCACTCTACAACACACTAGTTCTCCCATACATTAGCTACTGTAATAGTCATCTGGGCCTCACTAATCATTCATTCACGGCTCACCAACTAAACATCACACAGAACTGGGCCATTCGCACTATCACAAACTCAACCCCCAGAACTCACACTTGGCCATTATTTCAACTCACTGAAAACACTTAAATTAGAGCCCCTTAACCATAAAACAACTCAAACAGCGCTCTTCATATTTGACTATCACACAATCGTTTGACCTACCCCCCCCACCCCACCTCCGAACTTCACACAATTATTTTAACCCAACAGACAAATCCACAGCAATAACACCAACAGCCGACAACTTCATCTTGTCCCCTGCCAAAATCTTCCTCTGAAACGAAAGCACTCTATTCAGTATCACGGGCAAAACTTTGGAATGATCTACCAGAAATCCCATCACAAGAACAATACAACAAAATACTTTTAAGCTAAACTGGAAGAAAATTTTCATCAAATTCAACAGTAAGCAATTCTTAAAATTTCCCCAAAGTCATTTTTTTCTCTCCTCACTTTATTCTTTCAGTTCATTTTCTATTTTCTACTCCTTACTTTTTTCTTCACCTCTACCTCTTTCTACCTCTGCTTTCCTCTTTATGGCGATAGCAAGTACACTCATCAAGACATTTGAAAGGTCTGTCCTTGTCCATTTCTCTTTCTCCTATCCCTAAAATATTCCCGTTAAGGTGTTGTTTAGCATTAGAATATTGTTTGTTTTTGTTTGTTTCTTGATATGTATATTTACCTATGTAATATTTTTTATATCATCCCCTCGTGTGTCATTATTGTAAGATGAGTATATTTTACTTTTGTAGTTACAGGGCCATCAATATCCATAAGCCCTAGAGGGCTGTCCATTCTTTTCCTCGCATATCATATCCCTCACCTGTTCAGTTTAGCACGTTTTTTGCCAATTGAAACTTTATTTATGATTTTTAATAAAAAAAAAAAAATAAATAAATTACTGTATTTTTCATTTCGCTGTCATGTACAATAGGTTATGCTGATAAAAAATTGAATTGAAATTGAAAATAATTATGTTTAAAAACACAAACAAACAAAACAAAAATAAAAAAAAACAGAAGATGGCGAGGTGACGTCTTATGAACGCACATATCCGAAGATATTAGGAGTGGCTATGTAGGGGTGTTTCCTTGTTTTTTTCTTAGGGTTGGGGTGTTTGCATGCATTTGCCCATCTCACATGAATTGCAATATTTTTTTGCCTCGGGCTTAACAAAAAATGTGCATAGCAAAAATCCCCAAGAGGCTTGCCGTTTGAGCACAACACAACTTTTATCTGTATCTGTTTATTTTCATCTTTTTGGCACAATGGTCATTGGTTAACATTTTTGAATTTTGATTTTTTTTTCAGAAAAAATTAAAAAAGTTAAAAAACTTAAAAAAAGCAAAATTTTATTAAAAATACAATTTTCTTCAAGAAACGTGTTTTCTGGCAATGAAAGAACTACATGTATTATGCAGTCTGTGTATCGAAATAGGGTAAGAAATATGGGACTTCCTCGTAACCACGGGCCATTAACATTGCCCCTCTCAGTGCCCGCAAAGCCGGAATTGGCATCGGGCTACATACAACAACCTTTTCATAAAACGTGGGCTCAAAGATAACCGTCTTCACAACTCCACTATGTATCCCGGCTCTGTATTAAGAACTTACGGTTTCGTGCTATTAATTATTTAAAAGTGCAAAAAATGTTTCTCAGGCCCCCTAACAGGTGTAGGTTTGATTACAAGTGATTTGAATAAAAAACAGGGTGAAAAATCTAGCTGCCTGTCAAAGTTTGAACGCCCTCTGAAAAAACATTATTTTAAAATACAGGCTAGTTCTAAAACCAAATATAGCGTGAGAAAAGACTATGCGCCATAACAAATAAAAAATAGTTTTCAAAATCACCCGGTTAAGTACCCAAAATAAATCGTAAGTCCTACGGGAGGGAGGCTCTCTGCCACACCTGCATATCGCTGCTCTGTAGACCTCCGTGGACGCAAATATACAGTCTTGTCCAGAAGAAATATAGCAAGGTTCCTGATTGGCTATCTACCCCGGGATGCCTACCCGATGATTGTTGGTTTATCAGGGATCTTGCTTGACTTGTAAGGTAGTCTCATTCTCAAACGATAACGTAGGAGTGACTGAGACTGCTTAAAATCTCGAGCTATACTACTTGACAGGCAATTGCGTCCGGAATCAAACACGAAACATGAATAGGAGGGAGTTCAGTTTGAAAATCATTGGGGTTTCCCTTTGGGTGGTCGTTTTTACATAAAATGCCTTGGTATTCTGGGGTAAGCAAGAAAATCCCTTTTCGAAGTAATGTTTAAAACCCATTGAAGAGGTTAGAGGTCATTAAGGTCACTGTCATATGGTATGTGAGGTCCCTCTCTGGTAATGGCACAAGTCTGGAGGTTTAAGGCGTGAGACTGATTTATGTTTTATACTTTGTTAAAAAAAACACCAGAAAAAATCCGTTTCCAACTGCCCAGCAGGGAACCGAAGGATGGATCCGAAAGGATAATGCAGAGTCCTAAAACAGAAAAACTGGCAACAGCAAATAAAGTAACTCAATATCAACATCCAATGTTGAAAACAATTAAACCATTATCGTGTTTTAAGGGGTTTGAGGGTATTTGGTGTACTCGCAAGCTGCTTTACACCTCAGCATCTGGTTTGGAGCCCAGTCATGGACAAATGGAAGAATTTTAGTTTTGAGCTGCGAAAGTTATCATGCGCAGATACCGCGAATAACTGGGCGCTCGTTTGCGTTTTTAAAATCGCGCATCTCTACGCCTGCGTCCTGCTTTTGCTGCATGCGAATGTGGGGCCGCGTATTTTCTTTACCGCCCAACAAGACGCCCAATTTGAAAAGTGTCAATTTTCAGTGGTTTTCGGCGTGTAATGGAAAAGTAAGTTGGTGACCCCCATTTTTTATTTCAAAATTTTTGGAAGAACGACATCGGGACCCGTCAACATATTATAGAAAATTACAAAATTTTATCGAGAGGTTTTTATTTTGAAGTCGATCTAAACAGTCAGTTTTGACTTTCCCCATAGACTGCGTGGTTTAAAGTGACCAACATCCTTTTTTTGTATTGGCTATAGCTCAAAAACAAAGTCGTGACCCCATTTTTTATTTCAGATTCTTAATCAGCACCGGTAAATACCATAATATGTGAATTCTGGAAAATTTTATCCGAGTAGATAGCAACACGTCAAACCCCTTAAGCCGTCACACCATATTTGTCTCTGCCTTAAAACACACCGCTACACATCGTCACGCAAAATAATTTTCGCGAATGACCTCTTACTCTGATACGAAAGTACCGTTTTTTTTTGTTAAAGACAATGTAAGGTTTGTCGCTAATGTTTCCATCGGATTGGTAGTTTCGCTGAGTTTCATTGGTATCTAGATAATTCAAAACCAATCCTACTTTCGGCAGCCGGGTTTATAGGCCTTTTGCTGGTATCCAAGCCTAGCGTATTTCCCGTCAAATGCCGACGGGTACCAAAAGTCGTCAAATTCCCTTTGATACCCTTGCTGGTACGATACATGCATTCACAAAACTAGCAGACTGGCGCGACCTCTGATTGGTCGAAAATCTAGGCCCTCTTGGACTTCGGGTCATGTCACCTCATTGTGTACTCTATGGTTGAATACGCCAAATATCTGAGCTTTGCAATAATGCACAGTTGCGTTGCGTTTGCTTTGTCGCAACCAGTGTCAAAATAACAACAAATTTTTGAAATCAAAGGGAATTCAGTGTTAAAAATGTGTTCATTTAAAACTTTGCCCCCACAGTAAAAACGCATTCTGTTGCATTTCAATTGCGCAAAACTACTTTCTATTACCTTGAAAAATCCGACGAAAGCAGACGACATTATTTTCAATAACTAGAGCAGTATCTACTATTTGAAGCCATACTTTTTGGGCGAAATTGAGTTATTTTCCATGTTGCTGGGGGTCAGGAACGTAGTGTAGATATTTTTTCCGAAACAAATATTTAAGTATATGTTTTCAGGGATCAAATTCCACATCACCATCATTTTGTTGTGCAAGATGTTGGCAAGTCCAAGAGTGTTTTATTAAGTGGATTTGGGGTTATATTTAATTAAACGGTAAAATTCCTTGAAAATGTCGGACACTATGATTATTTCAATAAATAATGTCATGGTGTGTGTTTCTTTTTTCAAACAATAAACTTATTAAAATTGCAACTAAAAATAGCTCTATTTTTTCAAAACCTTTCAAAAATTTGGAGAAACATTTGGAATTGATGTCGAAATCCCCATCTCACAGACCAGTCTTCAACCCAGCGGCTGACGCGATTAAAATTCAATTTTGCCTACAATCATGGCTAGCTACACTACTTTTATAAAAATTCCTGATAAAATAACTGATAGGCTTATCATTATGGGATAGTCTTGCTATCTCAATATTATATTTGATAATTCCGACATATCTGATACTTTTTTCCGTCAAATGAAAGATGCTAAATAATGCATGGCTCCAGTTTGAGCGCAAGAAGTTGGTAGTCCAAAACCTAAATTGATTATTTTATCAATAAAATTAATCCAAGATCTATTTCTTAAATCACCTATGGTTTCTGAAGTTTAGTAAGCAGCAATCGTGCCAAATTTAAGCTTCAAGACCCATTTATTAGTCCTCCAGCAATATTTAAAAACTTCAAATGCCCGTAAACTCAAAATGACCAAAATGGACAATTGCCGACATCTTGCGCTTCAGGTCTTCAGATGATAAGACAACCCTTTTTAGCACGGGGTGATTGACCTGAATCTGCACGTTTAATAAAAGTAATCTACTATGTTGTATATGTTGGCATCATACTGTGTTTTACTTTATGGGGCATAACTGAATGCCTGCATTCAGGGTGCGTCTAGTTCACAGTTATGTCACTTTTTATCATAATTTCTTAAAATAATGTCTTCTTAGGCCTCTCATCCGTAATTGTTTAATGTTCCTCATTGGGAACTATAATATATAATACATAAACACATTTATAAGCGCAAAATACACAACGGTATGCGCTACGATAAAAGACAAGAACTTAAGCTAAACAATAAAAATAATGAAACTACATTACATCAAGTGAACATGAAAGTTTTTGGTTTCTTTTAAATTGCACCATTGAACCATTGTGCGAATGGAAACAGGTAGGGTAATTTTTTCCAAAGCTTAGGTAAGAGACTGAAAGGCCCTGTCCCCATAAGTGGATGTTCTAATGCGAGGACCATGTTTGAGGGCAAGACGATTTGAAGAACGAAGAGATTGGTGGGTATTCAGATGAGATTAATAATTGGTATGGAGCAAAACCATGGATAGCCTTGTAGGTCAGCAACAAAATATTGAAACGGATTCTCTGCCAACAGTCAACCAGTGGAGTTCGCGGGGGATGGGTGAAATATGTTCATGACGTTTTAGGGTACCTGAATGGAGACAGCAGCAGAAATTTGTCCTCGGGTCTGAAAAGAGGACAAGATATTTTTGGTTAAATATATAACAAAAGTGAGTTATTGCATACGACCTATCTTATAAATGCCAGAGAAGCTTTCCGACCACATTGCGAACATTGTCTTTCCGTTCTATAAGGTCTCTCAAGCAAACCCCAGATCCCTGGCTGAACTAGAGGCTGAAATATCAGAGCCACCAATGTTGATGGACCGTAGCGTTGAGTTAGACCGGAATTTGGATGAAAGTGAATCATTTTGTTTTGTGTATCATTCATCAGCATGAGTTCGTTCTGGATGAACCAAGAACGAATATCAGCAATGAATGACTGTAACTCATTAACGGCTTGAGAGTGGTAAGCAGAATGCAAAAAAAAAAAAAAAAAAAAAAAAAACAAAAAAAAAAAAAAAAAAAAAAAAAAAAGAATTAAATAAAATCGAGTGTCACAGCATGTTTTTGATGGTGAATACCTTCATTTAAGACGGCCCTAAATGGGCTAGATTACATGATAAATCCAAGGACCCTTTAACAGACCTTGGGTAACACCCCCAAGGTAAGAAAAGGCATCAGAAGGAATCTTCAATCAACAACAACTCGTCCAAAATATAAACTTCTGAATAGCCCATGCCGCCGTGCATGGGCCATGCAGGCATATACCTTTTTTGAGGTTTTCTGCATTGTAAGGAATTTAATTTGAACATTTAGCAAGCTATATGATCTCATAACCTGAAAGATTCTGACTGGACACAATCCTTAACCCTAACCTTTCTTTCTGCAGTTAATAATGTATTTTTGTAGTTTTTTATGTTTTTTGGTTTTTTTTAAGATACCTTTATTTGACTATTGTTAATTATATTCTTAATAATATTTTTTTTTTTATTACCTGTACTTGTTTTGGTTGGAGGAAAAACAGACATATATGGTCAACCAAACCCTTCTACACACAACGTAACTATTCATCTAGATACCATTGTATTAATGGAAGACTAATATTTTTCCCATATCTCAACAACAAGCTGCGCCAAGCATTATGTGTCAGACATTGGACACGGAATCAAACCAAGACCCAGAAAAGGCGGAAATGACACTCAATACCAGGGAGCACACAGCTGTTGAGATTGGGAAAAGCAGGAACGCAGCTTAAAAGATGGGTTGTGGACATTAGCCACAGGGTGGGAATAAAAAAAACAAACAAACAGACACACGAACAAAGCACAAGACAAAAACATGGCCACACAAGGACACTCTAACATACCAATCCAAAGCACACCATCCACACAAAAGCTCACCATTTTGAAGAAGTCCCCCGGCAAGCTGCCAAAATCCCAAAATTTGCTACATGAAGAAGGGCAAAAGGGAAAATCAAGCCAAGATTCAAGGTTCCACTTTTTGAGAGGCCTATTAATTTTCCTTGGCTTCAGCAATTTTGTATTCGTGTCCGTTGTATTTGACAAATAGAACCAGGGCAGTAAAAGTTGGGGTCAGTTCCTTGGAATTTACACTTGTGATGTAAAAAAATTCATGCCACAGAAAGAAAAGAAATACAGGTTCAGGTTGGAAGACCGCAGGGTTCAAGAATGCCAAAAAATTTCTCAAAATTAGAGAAAAATAAAAGACTCCCCAGAAAACAGAAAATTAATTAACTAATACATAGTCATCCCACAGTTGGAGACCTTTTCATGACAAAATAAATGAAAAAATGGACTTATGGGGAAATTCTACAAAAGTACAATTGGGAGAATCAGGCCGCAATTTTATGAAGACACATTGGTTAGTACAAATGGCTTGTGGAACATTTGAAATAAAAAGAACGCCAGTTGGGTTTCAATGGCCACATTTAAACTTGCACTCTGTAATCTATGCCAATCGAGTCATCCGGACATCCAAAGTATCAACACATTTGTTTTCAACAGCAAATATTGGCCGGGTTCTAAGAATGGAATTGACTTTGTCATTAAAGAAGTAATTTGTCAAAAATCTGTATCCGGAATATTTTGGGCTTCTGAAAACCATCAACACAAATGCCGTTTATCAAAAAAAAAATTATATTTTTCCTGATGGGAATATCACATTCAACACCAAACATTTCAAATGTTTTCACCAAATATAACCAAATGAACAGATCAGAAATATAGACTCCCCTTTCCCCCAAAAAGGGTAGAAAAGAATTTTCTTGATTTCAGACGAAATTTTTATTCCACAAAATTGGATCTTGAAAGATGGGAAATCAGAACCACCTAAATTACTTCTTAATTTATCCATGTACAAATACCATTAATGTAAGAGGGTTTTCAACAATATGACAATTAGAAAAGGGTATTCAAAAAACAATAGGAACATCAGACCCACAAGATTGTTCCCAACTGGGTGCATTTTTCAAGACAGAGAGCTCTCATTTTTCCAAAAACAAGCATAATCTGGGGCAAGCAGGGTTTAACCAATAAATTTTTGTGCCTGAGAAAAAAGCGGAGAGGATCCAACATCTCAAACACACCAATGTTATAATCATTACATAGAATGTCCCTATTGACCTCTATCATTCCCCCCATCCAAATTGGAAGTTATAAAAAGGGGGTTCAATTGTTTGAAAAAAAAGTCTGGATCTTTTAATGCAAAGAACAGAAAAAGATAAAGCAGCGAGGTAACAGCAAAGATTAATATACGTGACTTCCCAAGGAGACACGTTCCTTGTGTTACCAACAATTAAGAGTCGGCTCAAAGTGATTTCAGTTAGGATATAAAATTAAGTCATAAAGGAGTAACATGCGATAAATAATAACAGGTCTTAAAGTATTTTGACCTCCATTAAGCCCTTCATCCTGAAGGGGAAAGAAAATTAGAACACTTTCAACGTACCCAAGGGAATAGCTTGCAGGACTTAGAAATAATTTTGCAACCCGAAACTGAGGCAAACTTATCAAGAGCATTAAAAAGGGCCTGAAAAAGGATCCTAATATCCCCCGACTGTTAAAAAAAGATGTGTATAATCAGCCCGTAAATTAATCTATACTTCAATATACTCCACCCTAAAACCTTTAATATATCATCCTTGCAACGGATTGAAATACAAGGGGATCTCGATCGCAACAAGGAACTAAAAAGGGAGAAATTCGGGAACTTGAAAAAATTCTCGAGACCTATCAATAGGCTTACTGAGAAACCCATATAATAACATAGGCTTTTACGGACCATTATAAAAAGTTTAATTCCAAGAAGAATAATATTATCTTATCTCAGAATAAGTATTTAGAGACGGCCGACTCCGCAGCTTTTATGTCTGTCGCAACTGGTGGCCCAGAACGGGGGGGGGGGTAGGGGTTAATTTTCTCACCAAAATCGTTAGTGTGCCTGTGTGTGGACATCACAATGCTGACTTTCTCGATAGTAGTTGGACATTAAGACCAGTTTTGTCCGTATATCACAAACCTGTTTAAATTAAGCGACCCTTTCAGATACCAAATTAACCGAAATCCACTCCTTTCAGTGTTTTTACTAGATGTTTCATTGAATGTTCTCGTTAATGTAGAAAATAAAAAGGGGACAACAATATAGTTCTCTTAGAAAGTGCCCTCAGTATATTCCATCAAAAAAGGGCCATTAGTATACCCATTATATTTCTCATACAACCACCATCGATATACTGAATTTGGCCACAAAAAGGCCCAAATCCCAAGGTATATATACGATCCCACGACATACTGAGACCCCCCCCCGGGGGCCAAGAGAGTGTACTAATCGGGTGTGGTCGGCAGCAGAAATCGGCGGAGGTTTAGGGAAAAACGCCGTTCATCAATCCAAGCAACGCACAAATCCGCGCGACCATCGGATGTTGGCTTTTCGGGGCGCCAAAATTACCATAGCATTTGGACGCATAGACACATTTAGTCAAACGCGATGATTCCATCATTAAGGTAGTACCGATTAGATACATATCTTGTGCCATATGGCTGGAATATTAAACCAAGAGGAAAATCGCGGTATTATGGACATAGCCCAAGCCCGTACCCGTTTTCTCTCACACACAGAGCGCCGTGGGTTGTTGCTGCGTAAGCACGCGGTGTCGTCACGTTGAGGTGCAAGCAACACGCATATAAAAATCTGTGAGCACGCGATATGGTACCAGTGTTGCATTTCCCAGTGTTCCATTGTTGATCGGCGATGTTCTGCAATAATTATGCGAAAACAATCGATTGAAGAAACTTGAATGCTTTAAAACCAGATTCTGCATCCTATGCACCAAAAAGTCTCCCGATGACCATGTTATTGATTAGGAAAAGAGATATTTGAGTCCGGAGATCGCAGTGGCATCACGTTTGTTGTTGTTGTTTTCACTCACTGTGACGAAGAAAAACGCGTGTCTCATATTATGCATAAGGACTTTTCCAAATACGACAATACGAAACCAATAGGTGTGGTTGCCAAAACTATGTAATTCGTTTTCCTCTTTGAAGTGCGTATGCTCAGTATAATTACTTTGGGCACCTAGATTTTGGTTACTCGAGTTGCGGGTGTAGAATCTTCTGGTTCGTGTTATATTTACGTCATTGATCTCGTTGCCCCGTGGCGACAATCCAAGATGGCGGACGTCCAAGCATTACAAGTAGCGATAGTTAGATTCTTACATATAATATTCTCTATCCCAAGCTCATTGCGTCAATCAATACGCCTGATAAAAAATTGGAAGCCCGCACCCGCATTTATATACGTACTGGCGGTGGAGGCCAACCATAGAAACACACTGTTTGATAGTTCGCGATAACGCAGCAGTAGTCTTCTCGATTCGGATAACGCAGGTCTGCGTGGAACGGAAATAAAGCAGTTCTTGTTCGATACGGAATAACGCAGCTCTTACTGGATGCCGGAATACGCAGTTCTTGCTGGATTCGGAATTATACCCAGTTCTTGCTCGATTCGATACAACGCAGTTCCTGCTCAATTCGGAATAACACAGCTCGTGTTCGATTCGGAATAACGCCCTTCGGAATAACTCAGCTCTTGTTTCAATTCGGAATAACCACCTCTTGCTCCATTCGGAATAATCGTAGCTCTTGCTCGATTCGGAATAACGCATCTTCGGAATAACGCAGGTCATGCTTAATTCGGAATAACACACCTTCGGAATAACGAAGTTCTTGCTCAATTCGGAATAACGCAGGTCATGCTTAATTCGGAATAACGCAGCTTCGGAATAACGCAGCTTCGGAATAAAGTGCTGACCCCCCCCGGCACGGCACGGAACGTCACGGAACGTTTTTTTTAAATACAATTCTCACCCAAAAAACTTTGTCACTTATATACAAAGTATATTGATTACTGTGATGTTATCTGGTCAACCTGTAGCGATAATGATAAGGACACGATACAGACACTTCAAAGTCGTGCGGCCAAAATTATTACCGGTGCTAAATGGTATGATTCTAGCACACAAGCTCTTCTTGACCTTAATTGGGATAACATCAAAATCAAGGTGTCAATACCATGATTCTGTAACCAATGTATAAGATTATCAATAATTATACCGCGCCATACCTATGCGATTCGTTTCAGTTTGAAGAATAACGAAAGACATAATTTACGTGGTTACAAAAACCAAAGACAAATTTTAAAAAGAGAGTATGAGTTATCGTGGCGCAGTTTTATGGAATGCTCTTGATGACGATCTAAAAAGTGCACAGAACATCAACTTTTAAGTATTCATTTAATCAACAATCTAGCTTACTTAGTGCAATAAACTTGTCATACGTGTTTCAATGAAATCTCCTCTGTGCAATATTACTTTGCAATACCAACTTCTTATAATAGTATATGTTTTTACTTCTAACTTTTACACAGTTATTAATATCATTATTTATTTGTCATTTGTTTTGGTATATTTTTCTTAGTTTCCTGTGTGCCCTGATTGTTACATGTTGTTTTTTACTTTTTAACTTTGTAAATACTTGATTCTATAATTACTTGTCGTAACCACTCTGTAAATTTATGTGGGTTTGTAAAATTACTCATTCTGTATCTTCCACTTTTAAACTTTTAAATATATTATATTGTTGTTAATAAGTTGTAAATTTTATATGATGTGATTCTATCACGGACGTGTGGAAGAACAATATTTATATTGAACATGTTTTTACCGTGAATAAATAAAGAGATTATTATTATTATTATTACCCAATGACCTCTCATTTTTGAGCTTGCGCTCTCACGAATGCCTCAGCCTTCAAGTTCAAGCGTGAACCTTATATATCCGCTCCCGGCTTTCTCATTATCGACACAGGGAATAGATACATGGAAAAGTAGCATGAGGTATGTCAACGAATGTTTGTCACACATTTTACTATTATTACGCTGAACAAAAATCATTATTTTTTACTTATTTTTAGTTACATTAAAAATCGATAAATTCAGTCAATTTTTTTTATTGCAATCGTATAGCTAAAGTTATCCTTATGGTATTGAAAAAAGTGTTCAGATGCTTTTTCGTCCTACTCCTACTGAACAACGAACATCAAGTTTGTTGATAATCTGTCCATTTTTCGATTTAATCTTTGGCCAGTTGTGAGCCCTTGATGATCAGATTGGAATGGTTATGTAATGACCACTGTTAATGTTGCGACGTTCACTGCTCCCCACTGCTTATTTCCTCTCACCAAAATCGTATACGTATTATGTGCCTACTTGACTTCACAGTTCAGGCCGCCGGCCGTTCACTATACCTATTTTTGACGAATTTTACCACCCATCAATATACCAATTTCCTTGAAAAAGCACCCGATTTCTTTCTGAAATTGGGTGCTTTTTGCCAAAAATTGCCCTAAATACAGCCAATTTGGAATTTTGGGCGCCTTTGTGTGCAATTTATACCTACCTTTGATATACCTGTAATCGCAAAAACAAAACACCCGAAAACTTAGGCACATATTCGTATACCATGTCAATGGGGGGGGGGGGGGGGCTTATTCATGTTGGTTTCAATGGATTACCCCTCCATCTACAACACACGGCCACGGTGAAATTAAAAAAATCTGCTGCTAAATCTGTGTGTTTCGTTAAATGGACTATACCAAATGTCAAATGTAGATTTTTTAAAGTACGTTCCGTGACGCTCCGTGCCGTGTCTTGATGTTAGAGGTAAGCCTTCGAAGCTTGCTTTGAGTAAGTCGGTCTGCCAGGGTAACAGACATAGGCCATGGCAAAGTCATGAAAGTGACTACCACATACCCCACTTCGTAAATTGTTGCATTTTACACGCTTCGTAAATTGTTGCATTTACCAGGTCAGCTCATAGTGCAGTTATAGTAGATTGCAACCATCATGTCACCGGCTGAAAGTTTGGGACAGCATTCGATTAGTTGTAGAGGAGGTAGAACATTGTAGAATAGTGCCGATCAATATGTCCTGAAAAGAAACTAAGATAATCTGGCCTTTCATGTTTAAATAGAGAGTACCAAAGATGTTTGTTCCTGTGTATCCAAAACAGGGCGCTCAAACGTATGCAGTGATATTCAACTCACCCGTTACATTGAAATGCCTTGAGAGGGCAAATACGATTAGTCCAGAATGTTATGAGGTTAGATGGGTTTACGCTAAACTTGAACGATTTTCCAGTTAAGAAAGAAGTGATTGTTCTCTATCGCGACTACTGCCTTCAATAAATTTAGCGGGAATTTTAAATTGCCTCCACTGCACATCCCTCAGCTCGATGCTAATACCTTAGGAAAGATGTGAACGCTGGGTTGAATCTACTTATGTGTGCCAGCGTGTAACGGGCCTCGACCTTTTGCTCACCCAACCAAATCATTGTGACAGAATCCCTTCATAGTTTGATCGTAGTAAAACGTGATTCCAACTTCACAGGGCACCATCCCAATCCAGGACAAGGAGATGCTATGGCTGAGCGTTTACCCACACACTGTGGGCATGAACATTGGCGAGAAGGCCTGTTTGTACACATCTGGAAGCACCTTGTTAGGAATGGTCGTTTCGGATCTGTTTCAGCACAGTATGTCAACCAAATTACATCGGCATTTAGAGAAGTAAGATTATCTTGTGTGTCGCTTCTACGAAGAGCGTATTTGCCCAATTCCAAGGTGAAAAGGAGGAGAGCGGTGTTTGTAGTATTCCCTAGCTGGTATGACAGGATCAAATCAGAATGTATAGTGCCCGAAATAAAATCCAAGCAAGTGCCACGACCCCAACGGGATTCGAACCCAATAATTTATACTGGTGTTTGTTTTTTTTTCGGGTGATATGGAATTACCGCACTTGTCAAGAAAAATGATCGAACTCGCCTCCCGGCCGATGATATTTCGGACTCGTGCGGTAATATTCTCATATCACCCTTAGAGCCATCCAATAATAAATCTAATTGGTGTTAAAACATTGCGCAGAGTCTTTCTTGTAATCAGACGTGAGTGAGTCTGTATTAACATTGACATAAGCAGGTGAAGTTAATAGCGATAATGTACTGTATTTTCCATTGTGAGGGAGAATGAACTTCTGTCAACGGTTTTGATTAGCGGGAGTAATATTTGGGTTATGTGATTTGAAATGTGATGTACTTCTACTGATCACTGATATTCATAAAATTGACATGATTTTTAAAAAAAAAAAGGTGAATTTTGGAGGAATTGCGAGGGCAAGTTATTAGAATGAAGTACATCTACAAAACTGCCATATGTGGATATCAACTTCCTAAATTTGGGGTATCATATTGAGTTGCTCGGAGTGAGGTGGTGAATAAAATGGAAAATATGGGAAATCTGAAGGCACGTGGAATGATATAATACAGAGAACAACTTGTAAAAGTGTTACTGGAGAATGATATAAAGTAGCTGCTTTGTCTCGGATCCGAATGTACCGGTTTGTGCGAAAATGGTTTCAAGCTTTGCATTTGAATCAAGACTGTGGAAGGAATCAAGGAATCAAACAAATTCTCCAGATATTACAATTGTTGTCAAAATTTATCCTAAATAATCTGATAAAAATGAGGCGGTACATCACTGTCGGTACATGCGATCTTAAACCCATCTATTGTTGTATGGGATAGGGCTGAATCGATTTAATGATTTAATCTCATATCTTTATCACTATTAGTTTGGCAGTCTTATATAGTATGTGGAACAATCGAGTAGGCCTATCAAATCCCAACAATACTCTCAAATACATTGTTGTCAAATTATTCCTAAACTAGGCCTACTCTATCTACTGTTTATTGTCTATCTATTACAATGTGTACCTCTTGGTAGGTAAATTTAAATAATTTGCTTTCTTGTGGACAGCCTCTGACTGTGACAGTCTCCGATCCTCCGGAATCAAGTTCCACGTTCGTTCATCACACTCCGCTTGGAGCTCCTTGGTTGTGAATTTAAAAAAAACGAAGATGTCATCCATAATTGCACCAAAAGCACACACTCATACAGAAGGAAGTGATATATAACAGGCACAAACTGTGGTAAAATGTTTCTAGTAGTTCTGATTTTGTAAAATTTTATTAGAACCATTGCTATTATTCGGCATACTTTGGTGGCCCCTTTGGCGCATGTGGATTGTGGTAATTGTAACAGAGCGCAACTACCAGGCTTTAGCTACTATGGACAGGAAAAGATTGTTTATATTAAAGGTCTCAGGAAATGAGAGGATAACCCTACCAAAAAGCTTTTGGCATTCCATCCAAAAAAAAGGGCCAGAAAAAAGATACACTTACCAGTGAATCATTAGTGAATACTATTGATTTAGTCAGGGTCATGAAAGATTCACACGATTCACTGTTACTCTCTGAAAAAATCATAGTTTCACTAATATGTCATCACCAACCCAAAATATCGAAGCCTCTGTCCTTTGTAGACTTGACACAAACCACTCAATTCTATTTGGCATCCTGGGACCTTAACAATTGTGTACCACAAACTATAGTAATAGATCAATTTTGAAGTTAGACGAAAAAACAATGTCGGCGTTATAGCAACACTTTACCATTTGTCGATGTAACTAATTAAACTGCTATATATATTATAGATCATCCTATACCGTTTCTGTGCTATCCGCGAGGAAAAGCAGATGGAATCTTCGGACCTAATACTGTGATGTATATCTAGAGCTACTCTACCAACACAGGTGCGAGCCTAGTTGACAAGAGCGCTCGTATTCCGCATCCGACCAAGCGCCGTTTTTCCAACACTTGTGCGCGGCTGGCCCTCTCCAGGGAAAGATTAATAGCGAGCGAGAAGCGAAGCTCTTGTAGACTACGGCGTATACACGTAATTGAAGCTATTGAAAAAGCTATAGTCTGACAGGTTAAAAAATACAGGACCCTCATTTGGTCCCCCTTTCGTTCCTTATCATTAACTCCTACCGCGTTATAAAATCGTCGGGAACCACACAGGAATTCGCCATTTTAAAAATTGTAATTAAATTTGTAGTCCGATATTCAACAAAATATTATTATAATACTCCATCGTTGCGATATTTGTTTCTCGAAAAAATTAGTTAGGTTTAATGTACTTGTTTTCGACATTAAACCTATGAGAATGTGTTGTTCTGATGTTTTTAAAATCATGGATTAGTGAATATGAATCCAAGGACGCAAAATGTTGCTAGCGGACGATGTCAATGACGTGGTTTAAATTCGGAACCGTGTTTGTACCGGTGCTTGTAAGCTGGTGATCGACCCTAATTTAACCAGGGCCTTATACGCTTAACACAGCGGTGCAAATCGTTCGTTCTTCTCATACATAGCAGGGAACAGCATCACAAACACAGATTGGCTGGCGATGGCGAATTTCATGATGTTGGCAGAGTTATCAATAAATTTATTGTTCCCAATTTTCATATTTTTTTCAGAATGGGAATCAAGCCTACTAAAGGGTCAGGGTGGCATGTGGTCTTGCTCTATTCGAGGTTGCTCTGACTAGGACACTCCATATTTGGGTTCTGGCGTGTACTTGTAGGTCAGAGAATAAGTATATAGTATTAGGGGTCCATCAACATTTTTAAACTGGGACATTTACTCACCTGACATACATCATAATACCAAAAAATGCTCTGATTCTTATTTATAACGGATATGCAGTAGTTAAGTCAAGGACTTAACGGGAGGTTTTGGCGTCAATAACTGGCGCAAAATGAAAAGAAAATCCTGAAAATGAAGGCACTGAAGCCTACCAAAATTTGCCGTCTATTGCAATTCTACATCGTAAAATGTAGAAAAATGTTTTATAATACCTCAGTATTGATGTTATTTTTGTACTAATATCCTTATTATCATATGATTAATATAATAACACAGGGAATCGGAATATACCAACATGCCAATCAGGAGGCGGTAAGTGACGTATTAACAATCGTTTCCCTACAGTTTGTGTCGAAAACGCACCGCGAGGATTTATGCCCGATAATACTTAAGTCCTCATCATGCTTCAGGCTGTATATGACGTGTCAAGCTAGGTCGACTCATTGGAATCGTTGAACGCGAAAGCAAAAAACATGGCAAATGCAAAATGAATTCGCTATTTTCTATGGTCATTTGTGGTACATTTGTAGTTATTGCAGCACGCACTAGTAACTTACAGAAGTATAAAGGCCTAGCTTCTTTCTGTCCATGTGCTAACTGTAGGGCTACGTAAAACAGGGCCAGCAGTTCATGTGAGTTAGGCATGTTAGGAAAGGTGTTATGGTTCAGTCAATATTCTCACGGTCACCTTTTTAGGTGCGATTAATAATTATCTTATTAACACACAAGATGATGGCCTACATGCCTAGCATGCCTAGGCTAGCTGCTTAGGAGGCTAGGAAGGTGGCTAGGCAGGCACTAGGCTAGGTGGGCATTGCCTCATAATCAACATTAACTGCCATCTCAGACAAGCTAAATTTTTTAGTTAGCCTGATAAGCAAAAACCACCACTAGGCCAGTAGGCTAGGATGGCCTAGGAGGCTAGGCTGCCTAGGGGCAGGCTAGGCTGGCAAGGCAGGCCCTAGGCTAGGCAGGCCATATCAACATTTATCTATGCCACACGAATCAACTAAATTTTTTTAAAAAAAAACCTCTGGCTCGTGGTTTTTCGAGGATCAATGCCAAAAGGAAAATGTAAGGTGGACGGGAGGGCTAGGCCGGCCAACATAGAAATGCCCCAGCAGATCTTTGAACGATCTGGAATGGGAAAAAAAGTAGAAGCGTGCACACCTACATTTGTAAAATTGAGAAAAGTTTCTTCGACGACTATTGGCCTAGGCCTGTGCTTTACGAAGTTTGTAGTCACGTACGGACCTAACTATTGCCACAACCAGTTGGACCAGTGACATGACATTGGATATGATATATTGTAAGTGTGGGTTGTGTGCAATGCTCGTGTTAACCAGAATAATTATAGCCTGAGACCTAGGCCTATATAGCGAACGGCCTGGGTTAAAGCACCGACTAGCCTGCCTTGGTATGCTACACTTTGTCGATTACCCCCAAATACGGGTGGAAATAATTAGGGTTATCATTTTGCGTTCAAGCATTTACAGTACAGAATTACACGCTATGACAAAATATACCACACTGCTTTTGCGCTGTTGGTGCCAGGCATTATCCATACAGTTCACACTGGTTCGTGGTTGAGGCCCCCCATTCTACGATTGGGGCCGTGATCCCAATTATAACTCACGAAACTCACGTAATGCAGCAGCTAAGTCAGTGAGATACAGAAAAGTAGAGTTCTAAGAGAAAAAAAACCATTACACTTCAAAACAACAAAATCATATAACACAAAACCTCCGGGTAAAAAAAATTTACGGCTAATGACGTGATGCTGTAAAATATCTTCAGGGGCAGTGGCATGCTGCCAAGAGGAAATCATAAATTATGTGTACATTGGTTTTAACGCGTAAAAGCGAGATTCTTGACGAAAAAATATGATTTTTATATGTGTCAAGGCGGGTTTTGGATACAACAATTTTTTTGACCAAAGGTCATACTATTCGGCTAAGAAAGAAGTAGAATACGACTAAATACGCTTAAATACGACTATAACTAGGGGGGGCCGGACACGGACACAATTCTGCTGGATTTGCAATTGGGATTTCCAAACGGTAACAGTAATTACACTCATTTTCCCCCAAGAGTCAAAGACCGTTGAGGTCAAATTGTCAGAGTAAAATTGGAAACATGAAGGGTCAAAAATTGTATTAGAAAAATTGAGAAGTGTCAAATTTTGTTCCGTGTTTTTTAAACCGCGGGCTTCATGGAGGATCCAAGCATGTGCCTTAACAGCAGCTTTAATCGTTATAGATTAAGCCTTTTTTAATTTTAAACAATGGCATGGCCCTTAATTTTAAAATGATGGAATACCCCTATTCCTGATAAGACCCTTTAATTCGTTAAATGAAGAACTATTAATGGCATAAGGAATAAACCCTTTAATTGATAAATGAAGGAATGACCTTAATTGGTAAATGGCGAGAATGCCGTAATGGTAAATGCGGAATGAGCCTTTTAATTGGGAAATGAAGGAATTGAATCTTGAGTTTGTAAATGAAGGAATGACCCTTAATAGGCACATGAAGGAATGATCCTTTAATTGGGAAAGGAATGAATGAACCTAAATGAAGAATGCCCTTTACTGGTAAATATATGGTAAACGAGGAAGAACCTTTTAATGGTAAATGAATGACCGTTTAAGTGTAAATAAATGAACGACCCTTTAGTTGCTAAATGAGGATGAATGACCCTTTTAATTGGTAAATAAGGAATGACCCTTAATTGGAAAAGGAATGACCCTTTATTGGTAAATGAAGGAATGACTCCTGTAAATAAATGAAGACCCTTTACTTGGTAAAATGAGGAATTGACCCTTTATTGGTATATGAAGGAATGACCCTTTAATGGAAATGAAGGAATGACCCTTTAATTCATTGGTAAATGAATGGACCTTTCTGAATTGGTAAATGAAGGTCATGTCCCTTAATTGGTTATGAAGGAATGACCCTTTAAATGGTAAAATGAAGGAAGAACCTTTATGGTAAATGAAGGAATGACCCTTTTAATTGGTATAATTGAAGGAATGACCCTTAAATTGGTAAATAAACGAATAACCCTTTAAAGTAATGGATATGAAAAAGGAAATGGTCCGTCTGTATCCCTTAAAACAATAATGGCAAATTTTTGAAGAGCGCCCCCAAATTTCAAAAATTGGATAATTGGGCCCAGACGTGGTGATTGTCTAGGATTAGGGAACTATAAGCCTGTGAACGAGAATGCTAAAAAATGCTGGAGTATCATAAATTACGCTGGATTGTAATTAGGCTTGGGATCCCAGAGTGTGAACTTAACTGGACAGAAGCTGGAAATGCTACGTTAGGCCGTCCATGATGAAATAGTGCCACCTCGGAAAATAACCTCGAACGTATGGTGCTGCTGAACCAATAGACACAAAACTAATGGATGAGCGTAGTTTAGACAGTTACTATGGCCGCTATTCCCGCTTGTATTTCCACATTGGAAGGCGTGTTCCAGCAGTCGGTGAATATTTGCGGGATCCCGCTAATAATATTCTTATTGCATAATTCCTTCGTTTGTGAGACACAGACACTTAGCTTAAACATCACAGGTATGGTTTTAGCCAGTAACAATGCAACCGTTGTAACATTAATTTTTTGAAAAATTGGGGCGCTCTTCAAAAAAATGGCATATTGCTTTCATAACCTACCCCACATATGGGACAATATTTGTATGGTTAGAAAAAACCCACTTACCTTCAGCAATAAAAAAATCCCAATTCATTTAATTGGTTTCCCACGGAGTAGCAAAGGTCATCAAGAGGGTCACCAGAGCCATGCAAGGGTTTGTTTGACGATGTAATTTAGTATGAATCAATTGATGGCGCCTTGGGCCACGCACTGAAGCCTGGGCATGGGCGGGGCTACTAATATGAGCATGCCCAGTATCAGCATCTAAGTCACCATTGCATTATGCGAATTGCATATGCACAATGAAAAATTGTCAGGACAGGGTGACGTGATCGAGTACTGAGTGGGGTTTGTATAATGTGGAGTGATTGACAACTTCACACCCGGTATAGTCTACCAACATAAGGCATAATGCTATCAAAAACAAATCAATAATAGCAAAATATAGTGATCCCTCCTTCTCGATCTCGATTTGTACTGTGCAGTCAAGCAGATCAACATAGGATTACAGTGGATATTCTTTGCGGGCATTTCTATGGCAAATATGACAGAATAAAAAGGAATCGTGAGGCGCATCGCTTCTCAGGTTCTCTGCATCAATAAATATTAAAACATGGAGTACGGATAACTTATGATCAGAGTGACTACAACAGATTTTCCACATTGTATGAATCAATAGATGGCTCGTGTTGTTTTGTTACAGTAACAAAAGAAATCAGACGATGCTGGCCAAGCCTTTCTAGTATAGGCAACACGCCTAAAGGTGAGGGTCATACTTCAGGAGACGTCTACGACGAGCCTTTCGAACATGCTTTTTACTAACACCCTTTTGTATGGTCATGCATCCCGCGCCAAACGCATGTTCGGAAAAAACGACTAGCGTCGGCTGATGTTACCGATGAAGTATGAACCCACATATAAGGTAGTGCCAATTCACTGAGAATTTAATAGTCAAAAAATGTCTATGTGTCAATAAATATATCTGCACATTATTGTTTTGATTAATCCCTTAACAAAAATAGTGCTAAAAAGTGGTTTGAATTAAAAAGAAATGTTTTTTAAAGATTTTCGGATTAAATTTCATAATTGCAAATATTTCTACAACTTAAATATTAGGACTTTGTTATTACAAAATTCGTCAAAAGACTAATTAGCAAATGACCAATGTGTACTTAAAGCGGCACTGGCACATTTTCACAAAATATGAAATTTCTTCAATTTGCTCGCAAATGATAGTCTAGGCCATTGGAAGAACAGAGATATATTTACATATAAAAATAACATGCCCCAAAACAGATAGGGACATTGATATGGTTAATTTGTAGGCTAACTTTTAAGTTTTCCATAACTTTAATCAACAAATGTGTTATATTACATGAATATTTTGACTCGTACTCACTGATATTAAAACCACAAAGGTTATAGACCGGTCAAACAGTGTGGATAGCGTGGGAAACATGCATACGGCATGCGTGTTCTTGTGTTAAACGTCATTTTCGTCGTCTGCTGAATTTCGCGTCGCCGGCGACGCGAAATTACAAAATCGTTCCATTTACCCATAAGGAAGCTGATTTGGTCTTAATCATTTCGGGTGAGGGCTTTTGTATATAAAAGCTTTACAACCATGCAAAAATATCGATTTTGGAAAATCTTGAGGGCGCACTATTTTTCAAATGTGCCAGTGTCTCTTAAATTCGTATTTTTTTGTGGCTGACAAACTAATTATAGTCATTTGGTGAGTTTCAAGTCGTCTTTAATTCGTCAATTAATTTGTCATTTGACATTTCGTCAGTCATTAATTTGTCATTTTAAAGTCAGTGTAAATTTAGAGGTAATGAAAATATTTTGTAATCATGAAAACTAGTTTAAAATATGGGAAGGTTATCTTCCAGCATAGCAAATATGTTTCCAGCATTGAAGTAATTATTATGAATTGATAAAACAAATGATGATTTGACATGACTAATTTTAATTAGTCAAATAAGACACTTTTTTTTTACTAATTAATATTCTCAGTGTTTATCAAGATTATACACCACAAACAATACTGAGGTAAGTCTACTAGTTTGCATGGCATTTAGGGTAAAAAATGCTTTAAAATATCTAAAAATACGCCAATTATAAGAAGTGAAAGTGATATAATTTCATGACAGTTTTGACACACTAGTATGTTTTCTCAAAGTAAATGTCGTTTGGGAACCAAATAGTTCTTTATTCCATGGAAAACCGGGGTTGCATGAATCAATCCCCTACCGTTGAATTTTGACGCCTCCAATAGTGGTTCTTTTGGATTGGACGTTTGTTATAAAAAATTCAACCCATCGTGTCACCTCTATTACGTTTTTCCGAAGGTACTCTGGGCATTGGGGATGATTGCATGAGGGATGTGCATTGGATGGAATTTAAAATTCAATCCCCAAGATCTATTGAAACATGTAATCTGCTAGCAGAGAAAATCAATTATGTGCTTAATGAATCATTCAGTCACTCTCTCAAACATTCTAACTAATCGTATTGCTTTAATAGTATTCATTGTAACACGTTGTTGAATGTTACTGACTTTTGAGCTGAGCAGCCGTGCATTGGATACGAGGGAACACAAAGGTCTATGTACTCTGTACTTCTGTATACATGAAAGGCGAGATTCTCTTAGATCGTTCTGAAGCCGGTGATCGAACCACATATTCTTCCTCTCCCAACTAATGGACGCTGTCCAAAACACTTTCTTCGGTGACACGATGAGTTGAATCTACTATAGTGACCGATGCAAAAGCGTTTATCTGCACCACTACATCTTCGGCATTTAAATGTTGGACATCAACTCGCCCCAAACCCTAACCTCAGCGATTCTAGAAATTTGAGGAATGGAAGATTTCTGGCACATGAGTTTGTACAAAAATGTAATACTGATTTTAATTCATCAGGTAAAGATAAAAACTGAAATATAGCAACTCATCCAATGTGATTATAAACATGATATTTCGTCAAGATTTCGTTATTATCTGTTATAGGTGTGTCACAGGGAAGCATATCACCGAAAGAGACCAACTCGAAAATCGTGTTGAGGAACAAGAACAGTATAGTCGGAGAAACTGTTTGTTATTACACGGGGTTCCAGAAAATCGCAATGAAAACACCACATCCGTTGCCAACGAGACCATAAACAACAACCTCCATCTTAACCTGGAACCTAAACACTTCGACAGAACCCATCGACTGGGACGTCCGAAGCGACCAGACCCCGGTGACAAGTCGGCTACCAAACCCAGGCCTATCATCATGAAATTCGTGTCGTACTCCGAGCGTAATGCCGTATATCGTGATAAGAAGAAATTTAAGAACACCGCCATGCTCATAACTGAAAATTGCACAAGTAAGGTATGACATATACCGAGTAGACACAGCGCAGGGGGAGGGAGAACACAGATAACTAGGCATGGAACACGGATGGACAAACTCAACGACTCACTTAATCAAGAGGAAAGGATGATTAATTTCTCTATGGACTTGGATAAACTGTAAATGTTATGTCAGCGTTTTTCCTCAAAATATCGTTTTTCGATTTGCATCACCATCACCCCATTTCTGGAGCTCCTGAACAAGCCGTGAATATGATCAATGACATTTATAATTTTTTCTTATATGTTGATTTATATGCCTTTTCATGTTGTGTTTCATAAAGCAATTCAATGTTTTAATTTCTGCCATCTGACTCCAGCCTATGACAACTCGATTGTTACACATGTTCAATGGGGGCCCATGTTTAAAGTATTATCCTAATTGCCTTCATTCATTGAAGTCATTGCGCATACAAGTCTATGTAGTTTGAAGGGCAGGTAGATGTTTAAGTGATAATCTCATACATCACTTTACAGTCCATCCATGGAGGTAGGAGAGAAGGAGAAAGCTCTTCCTAATTGCATTACGCAAAGCCGCCAATTATCCCATTATATCACTGGCAACTCATTGTAAAAGCAAGACCAACCAAAGGCCGCTTATCGGCAGGGAGTACTCTTATGTTCCATGACTCATCGCCGACAGAGCGGGGCACGCTCATTTAAACAAGATATGACCTGTGCGCAAGAAAGGTATATCCCCGATGCGCAGTGGTTGTTTTACATGTGGTGACGAGAAACAAAGAGATGAGCGATTGAAAGTCGAAATTCTGAGTATTTCAGTCCAAACAAATCGGAGATAGCATGTTCCTAAGATGAGTTAACATTGATTTTAGTTTTTGAAAACTTGAGTTTTGAAACGCCCGTAGTTCTAAGTATGATATTTGAAGACGAAATCTAACTTGAATCTGGAAGAAAAAATGCCGTATCGAAACAATGACAACCAACCTTGACAGTGCCCGGGAGTTTCGCGTTTTCTCAATTTGGTCCCGAAGTTTGTCATATTTACCACAGAATTGTAATGTTAGTAAGCAGATATGGTAAAAATGTGCAGTGTTATAAAAGCATCAAAATTGGCAGGGAGGTAAAGATTAAATTTGGAAAACAATTGGATATGGCACCACTCACAGGTCAGTTTCAATGTCAATAGAGGTACAAAAGGTCAAGTGAGTGAAAATCTTAAAACACGAAACCCCCTGAATAAGGTTGGCATTAACTCTAAACACATCATAAAAAATTCTCATGGATCTATTTGTGACATACATGTCGACTTAATCAAAAGACGGTCTTCTTCATTTAAAGGGACACGAGATTATGAGGATACAATTTGTATAAATTGGCGCTTTGTTGTAGTGAAAAACCCGAGGACATTTCGTAGGTATGAACAAGAAAAGAAAAACAAGTAAAAAAACACTAAGTTTTGAAACTCAATGCTGTCCTGATCAGCCCCATAAACAAGAATACTCGGATATCTGTCATGCACAACAGAAAATACAAAGACATTATTACATGAAGGTGGATTTAAGGCTATTGTCAATCCAGGTTTGATTAATATAGGTAAAATTGTTTTAAAAAATGACAATGATAGCCGCTTAAACTGATTACCAAAATTGTGTCATGGCAACATGTGTACGAGACCAAGAGACTGACAATCGGGGAGTCAACCTTTAAGTAATTCGTCGCGTCTCATGTGAAGTTTCAGTTGTCTTTCGCTGGGCTCCCAATCATAGAGGTAGGAATTTTGTAGAGTTTGGTCCTTGTAATTAGGCTAGATTTGTTCCAAAAATATGGATCGAATTAAAAAGGATTTTTGTGCAAACGTTTAATCAATTAAAGCCAAGCTCTACTTTTTAGAAACATTTTATTTTCAGAAACCACTGGTGGTGCTAGGTGAAAGGCAGTAAGGGCATGTGGTGGGGACCCCCTCCCCCCTCAAAAAAAGTGTGAAATTCTTAATCTTAATTCTCAATTTACGACTGTGATGTGCGATTTTGCATGAACTTTATGGAAATTAACTGCCCCTAAGTTAAATTTGCCCTCGATACCATTTCTGGTGAGCGAGTGTCTTAAATGATGAGGTTTGACTTTTTGGGTGCTTTGCTTCCAAAAAATATTGCTCAACTAGTTATAGCGACCCCTGTCTTCCTCCTGACCGTATTCCTCTGTGAATGTTGCCCCGCCCCAGCAACCCCCCCCCGCCCACACAAGATGTGTTCAAAAACCAAAATGGCCACTGTTGACTATGCTCCATTGATAACTGAATTTATCATCGGTATATTTCCCAAAAACATGAATAACTATAAATGATTTTGATTACGCCTTACATTTGCACCCATAACAACGTACTACGAGATTCAATGTTATGCTGAAATGGCATGTGCATTAACATTGAAATCAATGCACATTACATGCTGTGCATAAATATGCGATCGGGACGTCATTTTAACAATACTTGTACACGGATCATGTGTTTAACCATGAGTTCTCTGAAAAATCGGAATTATCGCCAAAGGTCTCATTTATTTTACCAACTTGTGGCAAACTTCGGGACAAAATTGAAAAAAACGGGCAACTTCGGACACTGCACTGTGAAGTTTGGTGCCAATGTTTAGATACGGCATTTTCTTCCCAATTCAACCTAGATTTTGTCTCCAAAGATACTTTAAGAAAGACGGTGCTACAAAACATTCAAGTTTTAAAAAGCCGAAAAAGGACGCGTTAAAACTAGAATCAATGTAATCATCTAAGGAAACAAATATCCTCGCTGTTTAATAAATGGACCACAATGGTCCCTAAATGACCTTGTTTTAACTTGAAGATGATGACGGTGACGTGTTCATGTCTAAAAGAAATCAATGCTCATATGTATGTAACCATTTAGCCAAGTCCAGCTTTTATAAAGAAATTGTACAATCTTACACTATATGCGCTATCTGCTTACTATGCTACGTCGATGCAAATGTTAATGCACATGCTATCAGCATCATTATCGATCTAGTCGTGGTATTGTTTCCAATAACACGAGTTTTACGACTTGTTTACGAGGGCGGCCGATGGATCATCGGTAAAAGGGATTTGGGAAGAGCTTTCTCATTCTCGCACTACTCATGGTCCATACAAACACCAGTGAACCCTTGTTTGCCCACATCATTATTCTGCACTTTGTAGTTTTATAATTACTTTTCCTCTTATGTTGTGGGATCGTATCTAATGCTAATGATGTATTGGCTTTCCAATATAACCTCATCCATGCATGATTGGCCCAATTGCCTGGTCTGTGACAACTGTAGCTAAAATAAGCTTCAATATTGCGGTCTAAACATGTATATAGCTGGAGTGCATGATTTCTTGGCCAAGTTGCTGGGCGGCGTACCGTTGGGTAAACGTGACGCAGTTCGCGCGGCAAGCAACGCGCGCGTGCGCCATGGCCGGGAGGTTGTTGCTCAAGCTGTAGTAAATATTCACTCTTAAGGGTATGTTCAACACCTAGTGCTTTTGTTTTTACAATGAATTTCGATTTTTGCACCATTTAAACATCACCGGTGTTCTATCGTTACCAACAAAAGGTTATCCAATGCAGACCAAATCCTGACTTGTATTTTTTGCCGATTAAAACAGCTATTTTGAACATTTAAAGTCACAAAAAACCAATGGTCTTAACGGCGGGAATTTAAGACATTTCACGCGTCAGGCGCAAGGCGCAGCATCGCGTCGCGCGGTGCGTTTTTACTGCGGAATGAAGCGTGCGCGTTTTTACTGTACTTTTGCGCGAACGCATCTGGAAAAACGAAAACTATATTTGAAAATGTAACAAGGCTAATGTAGACCAGAGGAACTTCCTTTTTCTGATTTCTGGAGGTTGAAAGACAAAAGAGGTTTGATTCCATAGTGAATAAAGAGTAGTTTCAATCACTTGACACAAAGACTCAATTTTGAAGTAAACAGGTAAAGTTATGAGAAAGAGACAGCTTGAATGGCGTGAAAAGTCCACTTTTTTTACTAAAACACGGGATTTCTCAATGTTCAATTTCGCAAAATTTGGCAAATGTTCAGAAAAGATAAATCCAAAGTACCGAAGTTAAAGGGTGTGGTTTAACTTTCCTACGATAGCAATCGGTCTTCTCTAGGGCCCAGTTTTTCTCAAATTTTCATTTTTCGATTTATAACTAAAGATATTCTCCAATATATACTGACTTTTGGAAAGGAAAGGTAAAAATCACACTTTTTGACATTTGTCCTTATATTCGAAAAGTAAGTCTATTTTCAAAAAATGAAAAACGTCCCTAGACAAATTGGTATTGTTCCTAAAAAGTAACATAGAAAATCATGACATCAAATTGCTTTGGTTATGCTGTCTGGAAAATTTGGGGGCAAAATCATGTCTTTTTAGTATTTTCTACAAAATCACGGAAAGTAAGTTTTACATTAATCTGGTGCCATCATCGGGTTCATCGTCCAATTTTCTTTCTAGAAATGTATAACTTTTACAGATCAAGAATTCAAATATTTGCCAAGTACAACCCAAAATAGATACTCGGAAGCTCAAGTTGACAATGCCTTAATTACGTTGTATTTTTAAACAACATGGTCGTCAACTTCTTTATGATTTTGCCTCCAATATTCTCAATCACATTATCCAATGTATTTTTTCCTGGTGTTTTATAAATTGTACAATTGACTATATATCCTCTATTCATTACTAATGTGAGTTTCCATTGTTGAAATCATTTTTTTTCTATTTGTGCGATTTTTAAATAAATGAACATATCACAGAGCGTTGTGAAATTGTGGGAATCATCATGCACCCTGTTACCCACACTGAATTGCATCTTACCGATCATATACGGTAACCACTGATATCTTGGTTATGTCCCTTATTAAACAATCAGTGTTTACAGCGGTCCATGCCTCCCAATGATCCCTCTTACCCAGCTCATACTTATCTATCAAAGTGGGTTGGTTGATAGCATTACTGTCGTTAAAATGTTGTCACTTTTTTGCATGTACATTTATTTTGACCCAACATTTGCATGTATGCTTCAATGTTCTCAAAAAACTCATTATGTTAATACCATATTATATTTAATTTATTGTACTTTGTGTTTTAAACGCAACCTTCTATCCATATGCGTTTTAATTGGCCTCCACATCTCTTGAATATTGTATATTAATTTCTAAATCATTTTTGTTTTATTTAACTATGTTCATATTTTATATTTGTTACACATTTTATATTTACTGTACATGTGAAATGAGATGGAGGAAAATAAACCTGAAACCTGAACAGTATCTCATGGTACCAAATTTTGAGTTATTTGAGTCCAGCCGTTTGATAGTAAAAGCTAACATGTGTATTAACTTTTCTGTAACCCTATCTACCTGAGCCATTGTTTGTAACAACAAATTGTTATGATTGTGGTATGTTTCTCATTTTAAATGTTATTTAGGCCAACCAATAATCCCTTTTCCCGATTGGCAAAACTGTGTTGCATGAATCAATCTCCTAGTCTGCATTTTGACCCCTCCTCCGAAAAGGTGGTCCCATTGGTCGTTTATTTATTTGAAACATTTTAGGGTTTGTCTCAGTCACCTACTTTAAAAAATTTTCAGATTTCCGTCCTCCTCCCTCACACACTTTTGAACCGCCGCCGCATCAATTTTTTTTATGTAAATAATGACGAAACCCAGACTGACAATTCGTGTTGTCCAGTGTATTCTTGAAAGTATAGCACATTTGTTACATGTTTAGTTCCAAACAGTGAGCTTGCAGCCCATAGTTCCGGTGGCACGTCATCACGGATATGAGCACACGAGATATGAGTAGTACATGACCATAGTATCGGTTCCAGACCATCAAGAAGTCTAGTTTCGTTGCACCATTTTTGCGCTATCGCCAGAAATATTTGCAGCTACCCGTTTATACGGAGTCTACGATGGGATTACGACTGGAGAGTTGTGGAGCTGGAGTGCCAAATCGTGTACACGCATTTCAGTACGGAATAAACCCCAAACTCGTTTTTTGTGGGAAAGAATTTTGTATGGTGGACACTGACCATATGATGAATTTCGGCAGTCCGGCTCAACGGAAATAAACTGCATGTGTACAGGAGGTGCTGGCAGCGGTGGTGGCAGTAAATTGTCCAGTCAGTGCTGTGCTGTGGTCTTATCGGCTGCAGAATTCGGACAAGCTGCTATTGACTTTTTCGTACTTTAGCTTACTCATACCATACCGGCTTGCCGCAGTGCGTTTAGTAGTACACCAAAATGCATGTGCATTGTAGTCAATACGATGTGTAAAATGTGAAAAAAAGAAAAATTTCTTTTAAAAAAAAAAAAAATCAAACAAAAAAAAACAAATGTTTTTGAGTAGGCCTAAAGGTTTAAAAAGTATAGTCAACACAATGGAGGCGAGGGGGGGGGGTTGTGGATCCTGAGCCTGAGGAGAGGGGTGCAGGGTGATGAAATGGCACCGAACCATCGTCGTCGAAACGATGATTTTTTGGATATAAACATTGTACAATGATACAACATGTGAATCGTGTACAGTCATTTATTGTTACTAGACTGTAAATTCAACAAGTTGGAACAGTTTACGTATTGATAATGTATGAATGATTAGCCCATGTTATTTTAGAACACTGCAAGTTTAAGACCTTCGTAATGTGATAAATGCAGTTGGCTAACCATCGCGAATTTTTAAAAAAAAAAAGCCCTTCACCACTAGTAACTTTCGAAGACCAGTAGGACGGGAATCTAACTATTTTTTAATGTGCCTAATATTAGACTACTAAGGTACGTATTAAAAGAACAAACTGGGGCGATATGGGGCACTATTTATAAATTTTAGAGTAGTCTTTTAGCAATAGGCCTTTTTGAAGAGCGCCCCCAATTTCAAAATTTGAATTTTGCACATTGGTATTACTTGTTTGGTAATTGTTTGGAGGAAAACTTATTGCCAAGAGAAAGCTAAAAAAAAATGCGTATTTATAACAAAATAAGCGATTTGTAATTAGAATGTGATCCCAGATTGGACGTACACGGCAGAGCTGCAAATGGCTACGTTTTATGTCAGTCCATGATGAAATAGTGCCACCTCGAGAAACTCACCTCTAACTTGACTTGCCCGAAACTCTTAAAACCAACTAATGTATGAGTGTAGACACGTATATGTCGCTATTTCCCGGCTATTTCACTTGGAAGGCCGCGTTTCCAGCAGCCGTTGAATTATGATCGGGATTCCCGATAAGAATTATTATAGTACAAAATTTCCTTCGTTTGTGACACATAGGACATTTCGAGCTTAACCATTCACAGTCTAGTTTACTACCCAGTTACCATGCAACCGGGTAAAAATCTCCAAATTTGAAAAATTGGGGGGCGCCCCTTCAAAAAAATGTGCTAATATTGCTTTTTAAGTGGCCCGAAAGAGTTATTAATCTTATGTTATTAACTATTTTAAGCAAATTAAAATAATGTTCTTACGTTGAAAACTTTATGAAGTTCAACTCCAGTCTATTATTATACATGGGTCCAGTCAGCGACTTTTCGTTATATTACGAATTCTGGAAAAGAAATCTTATATAGCATTATAGAATCAAGAAGATTCCATCGTACTAATTCGGCTTAAGATTAATCTTAACCCTAAAGCCACTCAGATTTTATTTTCCAAAGTCAAATGCCCATTTTGTCTTTAAATGGCTAGTGTCAGGTTAATCACGTTCTTTGTGAAAAACGAATAGTTTAAAGAGGTTCCGAAATGCCATTTACGACTGTTTTTACACCTAACAAGTTGTGTTAGTGACACACAAACATAAAAATGACAATTCTTGAAAATACGGGCGCATGTGACGATTAGCACTTATATACAGAGGGGTCTTAACTACAACAATTTTCCATACAACAGTGCAAAAAAGGACATAATTGTTGGAAAATAGGGGCGCGGTTTTTTTAAAGATAGTGGCTTGAACCATTTAGAAATATGCCCTGTTATTAATCCACAGATTTTTAAACACTTAAAGGTGCTTGTTGTCCGATTAGTGTATTGTGTTCTATACTTGATATGAGAGAGCCTGGCACGTTGCAATGCACTCTATACCCATCAAGTACCATGGGAGACAAACTTTGCGGTTTGATGGTAGAAGCAATAGTGCATGTTTGCAAAGCCCTAGTGAATAAGGTGCTAATATGAGGGTTAACCACAAACGGCGGTTTTTTGGTTAATATTGGCGAATATGAAATGATTTGAGGGCTCAAATTTCAGGACGAGATGAGAAAAATACGCCTTCATCTGATATCAAAATAGGTACTACTTCCGGGTAAATCAGGGGGTCCCAAAAGACGGCGGAACACGCACCTTAAGGTGGATGGTCATGATAGAATCTACTGAAAAGTTCACCAAGATTTCGTGTAACCTGCTTTCATTGTATGAATCAAAATATCAAAATAAAAAAATGGGGTCACGGTACTAGTTTTGAGAAACAGGGTCATCCACACCAAGACCTGTTTTTAGCTTTTTAGCTTAAAATTTGTACACAAGTCTATGGAAAATTCACTTTTTTTGATAAATGTTTTGAATGTTACAAACAATCGGCTCGATAAAATTTTGGAAAATTTGATAAAAAGTTGCGCATTATAAAAACTTTCGATTACTAAAGAAAAAATTAGGGGCTCACGGTTCTAATTTTGCTGGTATTAAAAGAAAAACACGTTTTTTTTTGTGATTCTAAAATAACCTCGCAGACATTATGGTGTGGGAAAAGGTTGTATATACTACGCACTGAAGACGCGTGTAAGTGACGCGCGTACCAAAAGGCGATCCAAAGTTTACGCCCGACCGACATTTTAAACTTTGTCGACTGTTACAAGTCCTATCTGCTATATTCAAGCCAAGTGACAGGATTATAGTAACTTTATTCTCGTAGTCTCAAAACAACACGCGTCTTGTGAAAAATTGATTTTAAAGTGCATAGGCCTACGGGTACACAATTAATAAAACGTTTATTTTTTAACAATCTACTGTAAATTCTGTTCCTTTCTGATGAAAGTTTTGATTATTTCTTCCTTTCTCTTGTCTTCTTTATTTGTTCTGTAGTTCATTATTGCCTTAAAAACACGACATAGTAAAAAAAAAAAAATTTTGAAGAACACGTTCCCGTTTCGTAGATTTCAATGTTGCAACCAATGCCGGTATATCTCTCTGTCTATCTAGTTCTTATACTTTCTCCTTTTCAAAATTAAACGATAATTCCATCTTTCTCTTACCTTAGATCGATGCCGCAATTAATGTTAATGTAGGAGGGTATCATTTCCTTTCGATGGGGAGGGATGCACATATAGGCCTATGTCAGTGTACGATCACCCCTCCCCCAAAGAACATTGCATGTTGATCCCAAAGGCAGTAGAATGAAGCGGGGGTAACAGAGGCACAGATGACACCGGGAGATGGCATTGAACACTAGGCCTATGTAGCTGTACAGGCGGGGTTTGGAGCACGAATATTGTGAAACTAAATTTGGAGATTTGACAATATGTAAATCTTAAGATCATGACCTCCGTAGGCATGGTTAAATGTACAATAGTGAGCCGCGGACATAGGCCTAAATGAAATGTTTTGAAAGTTGCACAAAGACCGTTAGAATCAGAGTGGATCTGGGACACCGTCTAAGCTATAGGATCTTACAAACAAAACGCAGTCACTTTTGTTCTTAGCTTTACGCGGTAAATGAATGTGGCGCAAAAGTACGCTTACACCTGGACAAATTACTTAGTCGCTTGCGTTGCATCCAGACGTGCGCATACAAAATGTTTCGTTGGCACAAGATCAATTGAGCGCGTAAGGGCGCAGGACCATCCCCTTAAGGGCATGGGGGGGGGGGGGGGTGTTCCAATGGGAACCCAGGATTTCGTTTTTGCGCGCAATATTATAACGCTAAATTATTTTTCTTGCCATCTGCAACCCCATTATGCACCAATGGGAGTGCAGAAGACCTTATCACTAAAGTGCACCTAGTAGCTCAGGAAGAGAATTTATTCATTGGTAGATCAGAAGCGCTGCAGCTTCGGACCATATCTCACTATGGCACTCCATTTTAAATTATCTCTGCGCATGGTGGCTTGGGAAAAGTCGATCGTATCTCTGTCTTTTTGACAATGTTGTTACATTCAGAATGTTTTATGTCAATTGTAAAATGGCATATTTTTTAATGAATTGAGAGACAATTACAATTTTCATTTTAAATGTATATTTGGTCATACTTGTCGGTAAACAGAGAGAGCCACTTTCCAACTCTCATTTCTTAATAATTCAAGCCGTACTACGGTAATGCCGTAGTTTGGATAAAACGTGCTGACTGGTCAATGAAATATCTCTAAGCAGTCGCCCAATGGACTGTTGTCATTCATTATTTCAAGTTTAACACTTCACCTGGGGGTGATCAAATGGTGGAACGAGTAAAAGTAAAGGTTCCGTGGGTAGGCCTAACACTGTAGATACTCTTCTCTATTACGATTTAGTTGTTTGAGTTGGACTCATAGTAGTTCTAATAGACTACATTGGTGAAGTCCAAACATTAATGAACACGAAAAAAAGCGTACAAGCTAATCCTATTATACGATATAGTTATATTGTATTAAATGTAGCTCGCAGAGTTGGGCAAAAAGCCAGTATAAACGTGCTCCAAATAGCTCTTAATGAGTTTCATTCCAGAAAAAACCAAGGTGCAAATAGTTATGTTATCAGTAGAGTGATCACTGATTATTCACCGAGACTATGTAAAGGGGCAACCCAGGTTTCACTCCAGTCAACAATAATGTGGAATTATTTGTTCATATATCATCGAAACAAACTTCCATGTTTCGCATACAAGTGCACGCATTGCGTAATTCATCTAAAAAACTTCTCTGCGAGACGGTACCGGGTAATTATTCGTGCATCAATGATAGAAACTAACCAATCCGACAATCACAGTGTATGATGAAAAATATTGGGTTTTCAGTGAAGTTCCGAATTCATAGGTGTCATTTAAAGAAAATGCGGGCGGAGGGTTCACCTTAAAGCTGGCTCAGAGATTTGAAAATCAACTTTTTCGTGTAATATTAAAAAAAATAGTAACTAGACTAAAGATAGATACCTAAATGTCAATTCCAAAAGTTTGAGATGAATTGGATTTTTCGTTTTTGATGCAGTAAACATTTATGTGCAGCATAAACAGTGCCATGGGGATATTGTATAAACAAAATTCCGGATCCGGAATTTTATAATCAAGTGTGATTTCGAGATGAAGGGCTTCGATTTGAGCTGAGCTATTTCACGCAGTGATTAGTATATGGGCAAGCATTATATACATGCAAAACACGAATGTTTGAAAATTGAGGGCGCCCTCCTCGGAAATCTCTGAGTCAGCCTTTAAGGAAACACCACTATACTACGTGAATCAAAAAAAAATAAATTGCAAAGGGATTAAAGATTGAGCTGGTAGGGTCACATTTGAATAGCACAAGTACGTTGAGGTCGGTATGGTGGTATTAAATTGATCTGAATGCGGACACTACGGGAACTAACACCTTTTGTTATAGGGTAGGCATGAGTGAGGTGGAAAGACCTCTATTCACCTGTTTGCAGAGCGAAAACAAGAAATTCCATTGTCAGGATATTGCTAGGAGTTTCGTCCCTTATTGACATAGCTTGTATCTATACCTGGATTAAGGTAGTGTAGTGTTTGAACCCTTTTCAGTTACAATCAGGATTAAAATCCTTTTAAAAGATAATAATGGAGATTAGAGATAGAAGCAATTAACAGAGAGCATGAGTAATCAGTACTTGCATAATGCTATACCCATATATCATACATTAACGTAATATCTGCTTACGTTATACTCTCCATTGGAAAAAAATGGAAAAAGGATAAGGTGTGTGCTTACAAAATTGGCATATCTGGCTTATTTTTTCAGTCGATTTCTATCAGTCTTAACACTTGGAATATATTCATCATGATAATTTGCTATTATTTAAAAAAAAAAAAAAATCTATGATTCATTGATTTTATCAAGTCATGTGCAATACCTGGCACATTTTTTTCCTTTCTTTGATTTACGTATATGAATATTTTGTTTAAAACCATGAATGTTTTACCTATTCCGGTTGCCAGTGGATATTTATTCTGGCAGTTTTTGCCCAAATTAGAGTTCTTTTGGCTCAAAATAGTCGTATGTTTTATACAAGAATCATGTCAATCACCTTGTACTTCATTTCAATGTTTCGTGGTTCCGTGTGAACTGTTGTAGACACCGGTATTACCCAAGGGAAAAGTCTAAAAACAGCGTCAGTGAAAAGTGAAGTTAAAAGGGTAATTCTTCTTTTGTGATCATTTAGATATTAGCTATTAGTGACACACAGAAACTAAGAAAAGGGATTTTCAGCTCGTGGTTGCTCCTCATCTTGGAGGATGCCCGTATGTAAGGCATATAAGACCCCCCTTTCGAGGCATTGAGTTGTTCACACAAAACCCCATATTTTTGAAAAATATGACCCTGTCTCCAATGAACCCGCATATCTTTGGTGTAAAAAGTTTGAAAATTGGTCATCTAAAGACCTTTTTTTTATGAACTATTCATAAAATTCTCGCAGATACCCAACGTTTTTGGAAATTTAGCATTCTTGCCACCCAAAACCACCTATTTTGCGCAATTTGGCTGGTCTTTCTCACCCAAAGACTCCCTATTTTTGACGTCCTCTGAATGCCCCTGGCTTTGGAAGCGCCAGTTTTACTCCGTCTCCATTTCGTCTATAGATTCATACATATGTTTATAACTATAACCGACGTTTAGATGGCTACTCTGCAGATATATCGGAAATTACTAAACAAGGAAGTTAGGAAGTGTGAACTTCTCACTTTAAAGGCGCCTTCTCCTCCTGCCAACATTTAAAAAAAACATACATTTTGTAAATGTTATGATATAAAACACGTATAACAGTGTAACAGGACCGACTGCTCCGCAGTCCGATGGCAGAGATGAAAAGTGTAACATGTCGATTTTAATGCATCACATATTAATCAATGATTACTAGGCCAAGAGTAGGAACACCCAGTTATTTTGTACGGTCGAACGATGTAACCCCTACTACGTCATCAAATTACTAAATTGCCGACATACGACCAGTATAGTAACTCAAACAGACGAACGGCACTGACGTTTGCAGAAAACTATACAATGATAACAGATCCTATATTTGAAGCACATCTTGCATTTAATGGAAGACAAGTGGAAAATGATTAAAAAATGTTTACTATAATTAACATTTATAATAGTAAGATTATGGTCGAAAAGCATATCCCTAATTTTGGGCAATTTCTACTTTTATTTAATTCACCCCACCAAGAGCCCCTCGTTGAGAATGAATGCAGCACCTACATATGCTTGTACATGGGAGCCGTGAACTTTGATTGGCTCCATTACTTGTTTTCTCTTTTCCTTTTTACCCCCCTCGCTTACCAAGGAAGGGGGGTGCATCCCCCAGTGAAACTTTGCTCCGGTGCGTAAAAATTCCAAAAGCTTCGCGTAAAAACTTCTAGTAATGCATTTTCTCATCCTTTCTTGTCATTTTAGTAGAAAAATGTGAAGGTTTAGCACCTTCACCGGGGGAAGGGTATGCGTCAAAGTCGAAGGTACGGGGGGGGGGGGGGGGTGGGTTGGTTGCCACTCAATGTTTTTATGGTGCTTTTTAAAATATTATGCACAGAATGGCTCTAAACTAGTGTTTTGTAAACCATAGTCATTGCCATCATTTAGACTGAAAACATGAACATCCGTTTTCGATTTTTAGCGCAAATTGGATTTTTCGCCTATTTTCTTCTGACCTTTAAAATAAACCTGTAAAAACATGGATTTGACTGGCAGCTGGGACTCACACGTGGCAGACGTAAAATAACTGAGCCGTAAAAATACGGAACCATTGCAGGGAACGTAAAATAAACGGCGTAAATCTCAGCTTCAAAGTTATTTGGTTTTTGACTTGTTTAAAAACAATATGAAAATTAAAACGTTATTAAATCCTCTGACCAAATTTTCACGTTGTAGGCGATGGCAGCATACAAACTTGTATTACGTTAACCACATTGTTGTAAAAAGTTAATTTCAGGCAAACAGCTTGAGAAAAAGGGAAAAAGTAAGAATAAAGATGTAACCAGTTTATAATATACCTTTGTTTTATATGGTAATGTGCACATTCTAATGTCACCAATTACTTATCACCACATTATAAACTTAATACCATGTACCTAGATTCGACCAGGCCTACATTACAGTCCTAAACCTTTCTCCCTACACTACATGACTTTACTGAAAACAAATGTAAAAAATAATATATGTGAGGGTTGTACTACTTTTTTTTCAAATTAAACTAAATATAATACAAAAAGGAGGAAAACATTTTTAAAAACTATTTTTAAAAATGATCAGGAAATAGATTTTGCATTTTATGACGTTACATTAAGACGTAGTGACACAATTTTATAGGTAAAACAATTTTCATAGTTCATAATTCTTACATTAAAAACAAGGAAGTTACAAAAGAACGTAATATTACGGAAAATATAATAACGATCACGTATAAATACTACCCGTTTCAAATGTGTAGTATTCTTTGCTAACCACTGTTTATTACATTTTTCTGCTTCCAAATTGTTAGGTATAGGTAATAAACGTGAACATTATTGAATAATTGGGTGCTTTAACCGTAATTTACCAGGTAAGTCTGGTAACATTAGGACATTTTTACCAGGGTGTGGAAAATGCCATTGGACGGACTGGCGGACTTCATGACGTCATTGTAATTTGGGTTACTTGTTTTGGTATCATGAAATAGGAGGACCATAGCTATCCACTGTAGCAAAATCATAAGCATCGGGTGTTTCTATACAGGATGTAAATTGAGCGGCAACTATAGTAGATTAACCCATCATGTCACCTTTAATACTTTTGTCCAGAGGTAGATTGGCATTGAGTAGGGGAGGTGCATGGATGAAAAGTCAAAAATCCACGCGCAATCTATTTGACAATGTAATCCGATTAAGCAGAAAAAAATCACTTCTGAGCTTAATGAAATCGTTCAGGTCACCGTACACATTATCGTCTGGCAGTTAACTCTCAATACTCTGCTAATCGTATTGCTTCAATGGTATTCAATGGTGGTGAGTTGAATGTTGAGTGCCCCCTGTGCTTTGGATAGAAGGTACACAAAAGCCTTTCACTCTCTATGTAAACATGAAAGGCAGATTATCTTAGCTTCTTCATGAACGTGAATCGGACCCACATCGGCCTCCTCTCCGCAACTAATCGACCTCTGTCCAAAACTTTTCTCCGGGGACACGATGGGTTGAATCTACTACACCAAATCCTGAAAGTAGTGATGAAATCCTGAAAAATCGCGTAAATTTGGGCAAAATGGGCCCAAAACGGGCTGAAAATAAATTAAAGTGCGGACATTTCGAGTAATCCATTTCCTGAATTCATTTTTTTTTTTTTTTTTTTTTTTTTTTTTTTTTTTTTTTTTTTTTTTTTTTTTTTTTTTTTTTTTTTTTTTTTTTTTTTTTTTTTTTTTTTTTTTTTTTTTTTTTTTTTTTTTTTTTTTTTTTTTTTTTTTGGGGGGGGGGGGGGGGGGGGGGGGGGGGGGGGGGTAACCCTCCCTTGGTAATCCGTGTTACAAAAAAGGATTGGTAAGACGAAGGTTAACAAATCACTATTTGGGGATACATTAATTGTGTACCATGTGGTAGCTATTTATCTAGATTTAAAAAATACATGTTGAGTCAAAAAACTTGACCCTGATTGTGTCCGCCATTTTGAATTTTAAATGACATATATCTAACATAATTATGTGCTATCATTGGAATGCCCATTTCATTATCTTTAACACTTAAGTGCCTAAGGGGGGGGGGTTCCATAGTACCCAAGATTTGTTTTTTGGCGATTTCTCACTCGTTAAAAATATTTTCAAAAACTTTTTGTAATTGTGTAACTTATCGATGCGCTTCTTTCCATAAAAAAAATTACTAAAATTTCTTGCCCGTTAATGAGATAATTAGCTTGGGTCCCTAGGAACCCCCCCTTAGGCACCAACGGGAGTGTGATTTTAATTAACAAACCCTGTTGCCAGAAATATTTTTCTGCTTATGTATGTTCATATGCATGAAACAAAATTAATTACATAATCAGAAAAAATAATTAACCCTTTATGTGCTGAAAAGAAGCGATTCCATCATCGAACGACTGCGCTCCATTGCTGTACAAACCTATGGCAAATATGACTGCCCCCACAAAAAATACAAAATGTACAAAATGGTAATGTTTGTGTTTATATTATGTAAATTGGTCCTTCTAGAGCAGATATAAACATTAAAATGATTTGCAATGTGTATGCTGTGGAAGCAAGGTCGCGGAAACATCATACTACTTTTTGAGCGATTTTGACGCATTTCGAAAACAATGATTTGCCCCTAATTTCCAGACCATAATCCGGAACTCATTTATATTGCACCTGTGGCCTTGTCTTATGCCCCCTCAAAGGTGGTATGAATTTCATTTGAAAATTCCCTCGGGAAAGTGGTTTGAGTGAAAACACCTTAGGCACTTAAGTGGTAATGCAAATATATAATTCCAATCGGTCAAGTATAGACCAAGCTACAATCTTTTGAATCAAGTAGTCAGCCTTTCCCCCATCCACGGATTCCCATTTGAATGCACAGCGGCCAACTTAGCAAATGACTCCCCAAAATGACCATAACGGTACGTCTATGTGTATGTCAAATAAAGTGTTCTCTTAAAGGTGCAAAAGCCAGTGATAGTGGTAAGTTTTATTTGAAACACTTTTTTCAAGATGTGGCATATTTGGTCTACAAACTAGACAATACTTTAAACATCAAAAGGTTGTCCCTGATGTCTGTTCCTGGATATGGTATGATTCATTCAATTCCTCCAGAAAACTGATATATGTATCAAGTTACTTTATTTTTCAAATGATTGTTACAGTAGGAACGCCAACGACGTATATAACCGTTAAAAGGTCAATTTTCAAGGGTTCGAACTTTGGTGAGCGGCATGAGCACTCGTGGGTACGAGGAACGATATTTTTTCGCGCGGTTTTCATTAGCAATTTTAATTGATTAATTATTAACACAGGAGAGGACCAATTATTCCCACAGACTGCAGAATAAGTCTTAAATATGTATATTTTGTTTATAAATATACAATTTTTCAATCGGCTTTCTCCATAGGCGATATAAGGCAAATTTAGTCATGATCATGCTGTCAACTTCCAGCAGAATTTTGCAATGTTTACATATTTCAAGTACCTGCGAATGTGCATCTTATCAAAATGAATGACTCATTTTTAGCATGATGAGATAAAATTATTGGTATATTTCATCTTCTGATAGGATTTATCGATGGTACTTGTTAGAAAAATGCAGTTTGAAAACACGTTGTCAAAAATGATATTTGACAGATAGATCAACTCTATACCTATAGAGTTTATCTCTCACTTCCTTGCAAAGGCCAGCTTGTTAGCTTAGTTATAGTAGATTCAATCCATCGTGTCACCTCTAGTACTTTTCCGAAGGTATGGCCATTGAACGAGGGGCATGTGCAGTGGGTGGAAATTAAAATTCCATGCTAAATCTAGTGGTACTATAGTAGAGAAAAATCAATTATGTGCTTAATGAAAGCATTCAAGTCAACGTAAGCGCATTTATAGCTCTCAAAACATTCTTGCTAA